>CAJVPM010002165.1:0-10379 GCA_910592325.1 Scutellospora calospora | reverse complement strand
TATAATACTTAATTTTCTTTAGATTTTTTCTGTTCTTTTTACTTCAGTATATGTATTTCTTTCTTTTCTTCCTTTTTTCTTAAGGAATCTAATACTTGTTCTTAGTAAAATCTTTGAGTTAACTTGATTTTTCTTTCTGCTTCAAAATTGGTCGAAGTGATCGATGGAGAGAGTTGTCTATAAGTAGTTTTTTAATTTGAACAACTCTTTTTTCTTATCATATTTTTAATTTTATTACCTTTAGAATTATTCAACAAGTTTAATAACTAACTAATTTTATTATCAGAACTATCTTTTTCTCTAATTTAATAGATAACTTTCTTGTTTTATCTAAAAACTATTCTTTATCTAAGCTCTCTTCTGAAAGCTTATCTTTCTTATACTATACTCTTCTTTATACTTTATTTTCTTAATAACAACTTTTTCTTCTCTCTTTAATAACTACTTCTCTAATTACTAAAATTTTATAAAAAAAAATTAAACCAAAAACTTTTGATTAATCTTCTTCTTTTTACTAGGAAGTTACTTATCAAAACAATAATCTATATAACAAAAAAATCTAAATCTTAAATAATAGAAACCTAAACAATAACAATAATATTTAAGAAGAATTTTATCTTAATAATCTTTTTGAAGGAAACAACAATACAGAAGCAGAAAATCAAGAAGGCTCAAATAATGAAACTATAACTACTATTCAAACAGATGAACCAGAAATACAAATAGATAAACAAGTCTTACAAGATACTACTAAAGCTATAACTATTTTAACTAGAGCTCTAGAAGTTAGTAGTAAAAAATCTTTAGTCAAAATAGAACTTTTTATAGTAATAATACTCAAAACTTTATAACTTAGAAGAATTTAAATCGACTAGTAAAGCTAATTAATAGAATCTGCTCACTAACTTGAATTAGTCTTAGCATATCTAAAAAATAATATATAAGAATAGTTATAAAGCCTAAACTATACTCTAACTCATTTCAAAAATAATAAATATAGAAATATAACTGATAGTAAAAGAATTCATAGTTTTTATTATCTGTTTAAAGAAAAATTTTATAGCTCTAAAAAAAACTACTTAGCAAAAATAACTTTTTGCTATTCAACAAGGATCAGATACTATTAATACTTATGTTATCAAATTTAAATAATTAAAAGAATGAGTAGATCTAGATGATAATTTTTTTAACTTTTTCTTGATTTAGTTATTTATTCAAAGATTATAATCTGAATATACTATTAATATACAAGCTTTTGAGCTAGCTACTCTTAATAATACTATTACAACTACTTAATAATAGGAAACAAAATAACTTATAATCTTTCTAATTTACAATAATACTAATAAAATAATTAAAAATTTGACTAAACAAATTATTATACTTAGTATTAATCTTATTGAAAAACAAAATAACTCTATTTCTAAACTAATCTATTACTCTAATAATGAATCTTTTTATAACTAAATCTAATACTAATAATAATAATAATAATAATAATAATAATAGATTCTCATAGAATACTATTTGTTACTATTATAGTAACTAAAAACATTATATAAAAAATTGTTGTATCAGAAGAAATAATAATAAAAATTAACCTTATAAAAACTCTTGCTTTTTAAATAGTTATTCTTAAAATAATGATAACTATCAATCTTATAATAGAAGATTTAATAATAATAATAATTATTCTTATAATTATTTTTAATCTAGAAAAAAAAATAAATCTTAAGACAATAATTACTATAATAATAATTGCTCTTTAATCAAGAAAGAAATATATCTAAAGATTAATACTAAAGCTATAAATATAATTATAAAACAAAAATAGATCTAAAGATAGATCTAGAGATAGATCTAAAGATAGATCTTGAGAAAAATCTTCTACTCCTTATTTTTAAAATGTTTATATTGCAGATACTATAAATAGTTATAGCTATAAACAATTTGAATCATTCTTTTTTTAAGAATCATTACAAATAGCTATAAATAAATACTTTTTAGAACCTTCTAAAATATTAATCTTAATTAAACTGCTACTTATACTATTTTAGTAAAATATAATATCAGAATTAGAAATTAACTTTACTAAGCTATTATTAATAGTAGTATTTTTATTAGTATAATTTTCTATAAGATAGTTAAAAAGCTAGAACTAAAAATTAATATCTTCTTAGATAGTTTAATTATTTCTGCAACAAGATCTTCAGTTCAACTTTTAGAAATAATTAAAGATCTTCCTATAGAAATTGAAGATATTATAATTTTTTTGAATATAAAAATAATAAACTTTATTTTTTATAATTTCTTATTTAGAAATAACTAGTTACAAAAAGTTAATACTATATACAACTAGAAAAACAAAATCTATATTCTAGTCTAGTGATCTTAGTATAGTAGTTAAATTATTAGATCACTATATAAGAAGTTTAGAATTTAAATCCTACTGTTAACAGAATTAAATAATTACTTAGACTTTTGTATCTAACTTACAGTAAACTTTGTCTATTTCTAAGAGTTGTAACCTTGTAAATCATATTGCACTAATATTATTTAGATATTGAAAGTATAATATAGTATTCAGAAAGCATAATATTATATGAATAAATCTTAATAGAATCTACAAGCAGGAAATCTACATAGCAGAAATCCTGAGTTAGATGAAGTAGACAAATTTTAATGATTATACTAGTTAACATTTGATCTAGAAAAGGAATTCTGTATATAAAAAAATTAGCGAAAAGATGTGAGTAAATCTAATTAAGAAATTTGTGTATAAAAAAATCAGTGAAATAGATATAAGTAAGTTCTGTATATAAAAAGATTAGCAAAATAGATATGAGTAAGTTCATTACACAAGGTTGTATAGCAATATCAACTTGGCTTAATAGCTAACTAGATTTGAGAGGATTTGTCTCATATGATATCTGGAGATATAGGTAATACAACTTTCAAATTTGGGAGAATCTATTTTATATAATATCTAGAAGCAAAGATGACTAACGGCAATACTAAATCTGATCTAAGAAACTAGATTTAAAAAGATCTATCTTGTGTGATATCTGAAAACACAGATAACTAATTTAGTAAAATACTATAATAAAAACTAGATTTGTACAAATATTGAACAAAAGTATATGCAAGCTAAATTAGGATATAGTATAGTATAGTTGAGTACTACAGCACCTCATTGATTAAGGAGTTGGTGAAGGAATACCTTGAGATAGAGTTTAGGCTCTGAATTATAAAGTTTGTAAACTAATATTAGCTTATATATCTTCTAAAAAAAGAAATAGTATAAAGTTAGATAAACTTTGATAAAATAAGAATAGAATACAAGTAAGTATCATAGAGCTACAGAGTTTAAATAAGTAATCTTCAAATAGATTTCAGATATAGTAGCTAGTATAGAACCTTTGAGTGAACTACTTAAATTAAATAATCTAAAGTTGTATGTATAGCTAGTTGTACTTTCACAATATGTATCATTTACTCACTATCAATATTAATAAAGTTTCAGCTAATAGTATTTGTATAAAGTAAAAAAAAAAAAAAAAAAAAAAAAAAAAAGTCTATATCTTCAAATAAAATAAAAAAAAGATTTATATATCTACAATTTATGAACTAAACTAACTTCTTCTTAGTTAACTAATTATAACTAAAGCTTATAAACTTGATCAGTTTAAAAAAAATTTTCTAATACTAAAAGAAGTTTATACTAGTAAATACCAAATAATAGAACCAGAAAATAAATAACTTTAGATTATATAAAGACCTTGATATAAAACTAGAACTTCACTAACAAGTTCTTTTAGAATTTGTAGTAGTTGTTAATAAACAGAATATCTATTTGCAAATTGCTCTAATAATCAATATAACAGATATTATTAGTATAGATATATTTTTGTTTATTACTTATAACATTCCTCTAAACAAAACTTCTATAAAACTTGTAAAGAGCTAGAACATCATTATATAGATTACTTCTATAATAAATATTACAAATATAATAAATTTGAATATATAAAATATCATCAACTAAAAAGGTCTATTTTTATATTTTTTAAAAAAATAAGTTTTTATTAGATTTATATATATTTTGACATAATTAATATTTTTTAATTATAAATAAAAGTTGATTTGCATAATAAAAAATAGAGATAATATAGAAGAAGAATTATATGAGACTAAGTATATCACAATATTTCTAATAGTTATTTGTTACTTTTAACTAATTAAAATCGTAAAATTTTATTAATTTAGATTAGTCTGAAAATCAAAACAAATGATTAAACTCAATTATCTGAAAATGAGATATATGTAAAAATAAGCTCTTTTAGTTAATAACACTCTATATTAGCACTTACTATTCTCTTATTCTTGTAAAATAAATAACTAAAAATAGATATGAATACTCTCTAACTAAAATAGAAAACTAATATATAGTATATTATAGTAACAAAAAGATTAATTACTACTACTAATACAAAACTTTTTAAAAACTAAAAGATATTTATCTCCTTGATAATTAATTAGTTTGCAAAATTTGTTAGACTGATTTCTATTAATAATTACTTTGTGATAACTTTTATAATATAGAATACTTTACTAATAGTAATAGATTAAGACTCCTTACTAAGGTTTAGTGATCTAGTATACTAGATATATTATTAAACTACTATATAATAGGTTTGGAGTTCAAATCCCACTATCAACAATTTGAATAATTTCTCAAACCTTATATTTAACTTATGGTAAACTCTGCTTATTTCTGAGGATTATAATCTTGTAAATCACATTATACCAATATTAATCAGATATGAGAAATATGACAGAATAGCATATCTGAAATATGACTAGATTATATAAGTTATCAATTATAGATCGTTAACTAATCTAATACTCACTTGTCTTACAAATACTATATATCTTTTTTTATAAAAAACATATAACCTACTTTTGTCTTCAGAAATAAATTATATGTTTTATTATAGTTTAGAATATTCAATTAACAGTCTATTCATTTTTTTAGATATAATAGTACTATACATATAAATATTATATAAATAACATCTTATAAATATAATATCATGAAAGATTCTTTATTTGAATAATGGAATCAGAGATTGATTAATTTATGTTATATATGTAATTGTTATTAAATTAGTAATCAAATAATTCATCAAAATAATGTAATGAAATATAATTATAAATAAAATAAACAATAACTAATTGAACAAAAGATTTTTTCTTCTTATTAGAATTAAATTAGTATTAAATAAAACTCACAAAAACATGTTTTAATAAGAATATAAAGTTGAAGTATAGATTAGCAGAATAAGAAAGATTACAGTTAGCAAAAAGAAGACAAATATAATATTCTAAATTTTAAAAAATAGAGTATCTATCTGATAAGATAGATAATATTTTCTGTATAAACTACTTCAAAATACAATTTTTTTTTCTAAGTGATATTTAATTTGCATTTTTTAAACAAATATATAAACTGATAACGTTAAAAATATCTTGTATGTTAGCTAATTTTACATATTTATTTGTTATCTAAGATTTTTTAAGTAGTTCTAGTTTTATTTTAAATTATAATAAAGTTTGCTGATTGACTTTATCAAGAATATATTTTTCTTTAAAAGATTAATTATTAGCTTAATTAAAATCTTATTTTTATTATTTATATTTGTACTATGTATAATTTATTTTAATTAATTATTATACATTACTTATTAGATCTTTTTCTGAGATTTGTTATCAGAAGTTTTAAAACCAGTTTTTTTTAAGAAATATATATATATAATTCAGAATTTCAAAGATCTTCTACTATTTTGATACATGAAAATTTTGAAATATCAAATTTTAAATTAAATGTATTTACAAATATAAATAGTAAAGAAAAGGCAAATAAATAGTTCTTAAATTTCTAATTTTGGTTAAAAACTATAATAGCACAAATGAAAGGTTTTGAAATCAAAGAAAAATACATAGTTTTTCATAAATTAAAGCATTACATCCATAGTAATCTGATAAAAAAAAAACAGAATAACTATAAAATAAAGCATCTACTATCATCAAGAGTATATAATATAAATTGTATAACAACTATTCATTTTCAGCTAGAATGTCAAAATCTTAAATCAAGTTATCTATTAAAAATTAATTTAGACTTTTCTCACAATCATATTATTAATTCTGCAATATCACTAAGTTTTTGATATATTAGAGAAAAAGTTCATGAAGAGTTTATCAGTTTATTTGGAGATAGCTATTTTCTATTTTCTGCACTATATATCTATAAAGACAAACTTTATCTTAATGCTAGAAATGAGCAGAAGTTACTAGAGGTTTTAGCAAACTAAGCCTATAACTTAGATTATGATTACATTGCAAAGCTTTTTTAGCAATATTATGAGGCAGCATTTGGTTATTGTAATAAAAAACAAATATTTGAATACTTATCAGCTATGATCAAAAATTATAATAATTCAGATCTTAGTAGAGCAGTTATATAAAAGTACCTACAAATTTTAACAATACTTTTATTTTATGTATTATAACAAATTTAATAGCTTGAGTATATGAAAAAATTATCTAGACAAGAGAAATTTGTTATATAAATACGTTAGCATCTTTTGATCTTCTTAATACTTCTGTTACTCTTCTGTATACTAGCTTTATAACTAGTACCTTACTGCTTAGACTATTTCTTACATTCAATGGAACTGAAACTGCATTAAAAAATGCAGTAGCTATTTATTATTATTAATATTATTTAAATTTTGTTATTTAATAATTTAAATTTTCTAAAAAAGTATTTTTTTTTTAATTGTTTAGCTAAACTTATTAAAGATAATTCTTTTATAAAATGTATTCTATGGATGTGAATTGCAAGTTGAGCCAATAATTTTTTTAACTGACAACTCAGAAGCAGAATGTAATACTTTAAGGCATAGTTAGTCAGAAAGTAATTTGATTTATTATAAAAATAGATAATTAATTTAATAATATTAAAAAATTTTTTTTTAATCTTATAGAAATTCATTTTTTATATGTATTTTATTTCTTGTAAGCATTTTGGAGATAGTTGTATAATGTGAAACATAAGATTAATAAAGATAATTAAACTTCTATTATAGAACAAATAAAAAAATTCTATATGCACTATTGAAGTCTAAGATAAATATATACTATAATAACTTTAGGCAAAAATTCTATAGTTATCTACAACTATAATATTATTTTGAATATTTATAAAAGTAGAAAAAATATTGGGCTCTATCTTTTTGCATCAATTTACCTATCTGTAGCAATCATACCAATAACTACATTGAAAAAAGGTTTGGTATAATGAAGAATATCATCTTTGCTTAGATACAAGCTTATAGCCTTATTCAAATCTTTCAGTTTATTACTACAAGCTTAGAAAGATTTTATAAAAAATATCTACTTGGAATTGTGTACAAATATTCTGGAATCTTATGAATTACAAAACATTTCCTGTATCCTGAATGAGAAATAGTAAACATAAATACAATTCAAAGAACTAATATAAAAAATGAATTTTTAGTTTCTAATACTAAAAAAAAATACTAATTATATATATACTATAAATAGTAAAATTAGTATTTGTACTTGCTATATTGGAATATTAAATACTCTCTGCAAGTATCAAAGTGTAGTTTCAGTAAAATTTTATATTTCAATACTTAATTACATTCCTTTATTGATATCTAATGATTGTATAGCTTATGCAGGTATAGTTCTTGATAAGTAAAATTTTAAAAAAAATTCTTTGACAAAATAAAATCTATTGAATAAAAATAAAATTTTTTTTCAAAATTAACACTGTTTTTTTTTTTTTTTTGTTTTTTTTTTTTTTTTTTTTTAGGATATATTGCTAAAGATCTATTCTTTTATGTATTATTATCTACATAGTTCTTTTTACAAAGTTAAGATAATTTATATACTTCTATAGAAACTTTAACAAATACTTTTATCACTGAATGGAAGTAGTTTGTTTTATTTAGTAATTTAATTGTAAAAATTATATAATTTATAATTTTATAATTATTTTGTAGTAAATCTAATAATTTGAGTAATGAGAAGGAAAAATCTAAACAAATAAATTACTCTAATTTTTCTTCCTTTTTAGAAGTAGTCTGGTTGAATTATCAGAATACTAATTAAACTTTATGAACTTCACTTGATAAGTTCAAGAATCACTATAATACTGCAAAGTCTAAATCAGTTTCTTACTATCTTTATTTCTATATGACCTTAATCATAACATAAACCTAATAGTTTGAGTTAATAATAGTATATATATACAGGTTCAAGTAGAATCAATTAAGCAATATAAGGTAAAAAGTAGTGCAAAGCAAAAGTTACCTATTCTAAAAAACAAAGAAAAAAAGAATCTAGACCCAGAAGCTATTCCTGCTTGCAAAAAAAGAAAAATCAATAAAAAAAAATACAACTTAAGTAAGAATATATTTAGCAATAATTAAAATTAAATTAAGACTGATAATTTTTAAAGTTTTTCTTATTTTAGATCACACATATCATGTACTTATTTATATGATTAAATTAAAAACAATTTAGACAGTTCAATTTAATTGATAGTAAAAAATTTTCTATAGAATTTTATAGTATTAATTTAGCTTTTTTTGAGAGCCAAAACAAAAAATTACAATAGTTATAATAGGATTATATACATATATAGTATATATTTTATTATTGATATACTTTTTTAGAGGCTTTAAATTTTTTTTTTGCAGCTTTTAACATGTTTTTTACTTGATCAATATATTCTGATATCACATATTTATGTAACTAATACTTCTAATAAACTTTTATAGATCGAGAAATAGTTTTTAATTAGAATAAAAATATTATAAGTTGTTAAATAATACATATATTGAAAGGGTTTTTTATAGCTAAACTGAGTCTGTTTTGAAGAAAACCTATTTTTAGTACTTTATATTTTATATATTAAAAGCTAGATCAATATTATTAAATAGCAAATTATAAAAAATTACAAAGTTTAATTTAAACATATTTTAGTTAAAACCTTGTAATCTAGTTTTTGTAATTCAATAGTTAATAATTAGTTATATTTTTGAAAACTTTATTTAACTTAGTTTTATTAAGATATTTTAGTTAAGATATTATAGCTAGAAGACTATTTGTTTAATTTTAGTATTAATTGATATATATAGTATTTTGTCTTATAAGTATCAGGTTAGTTGACAATTTATAATTGACAACTTGTATAACCTAGCATATATTTCAGATATATATATATATCATAAGCTATATAGATATTTGTTGTAATAGTAGCTATAGTTATTATACAGTAGCTAAATTACTTAGAATATCTAAAAATAAGTAGCTAACAATATGATAAGCTATTTTTAATAGGTTAGTTAATCAAAAAGATTATTATATTAACCCATTTCTTGAAAGTAAAACTGAGTATAGCAAAATTATTACAATTATACAATAGAAAAATAGCTCTTGCAATATTAACAACTAGATGCTAATACTATCTATTGAATATGCAATTACAAATATATTCTAAAGACTAGTTTATTACTTTAATAAATATTAATATTTAACTTTTTTGCTAGACAATATTCTATTAAATAGAAACTAAGCAATTGTCTTTATATTTATTTATAAATAAAACTACTATCTTATCATAAATTTGAAGCCAAATATATCTGTTCTAGTAATTATCTAAAGATAACAAAATATATGCTCTAATAAAAGTAAAATCTAGACAAAATTATTTGAAACAAGAATTGTTTAATTTTTAAAGATCTTTGAGAAGAAAAAAACTAATATTCCAAAACTCTTTCCATCAATTACTCTAACCAATTTTGGAGCAAAAAGAAAACTGAAGAAAACATATAATTTCTATTAAGAATAAGCAGAAAAGCTACTAAGTAAAAGAAAGCAGAGAAAAAAAATATATATAACAGAACAGAAGAACAGAAGAAAAGTCTGAAGAAACTCAAAATATTAAACAGTTTTAACTTTAGAATAGATGATAAAAAACTTTTTTTTAGAATTTTAAGAATCAAACAAACTTTAAGATACAGATCACTTAATATAGTACAAATATGTGCAAGCTAAGGTAAACAAAACACAATATAGGAAAATCTATGTATCATGTACTGAAGATTAGAAATAATACATGCAAAACCAAAACTAGATAGCTCACAAGTAATTAGAAAAAATTACTAAGAATTACCAAAAAAAAACAAGATCACTTCAAAAAATAGAAGATAGAGTTGGAGAGTATATAGAATAGAGCAAAAGTAACAAAACTAGTAGAGAAAGTAACAAAAGAATATAGCAAA
>CAJVPM010002164.1:0-10379 GCA_910592325.1 Scutellospora calospora | reverse complement strand
GTAGTTTAGTCTTTTCTAGTAAAAAGAAAGTCATAAGTTGCAGAAGATGTAGAACTAAAGTTAGTAGAAGAAGGTAAATTATTAGTATTGTTCTTTGGAGGCAGGCATAGTGATATGCTTCATTTTCATAGAAGGTAGCATCGTTATTTAGCTTATGGATATTGTTGATAAGTTTGTATTTGATTACAAGCCAACATTTTGGACAAGTATGTTGGCAGAAGTTTGGTGTTAGAGATGGTAGGATATTTTCAGAGCTTTTAGCGAGGTTTTGTAAAAGAACTTTAGTTTTTTTGTTGTTCACGTTTGCTGCATAGGTTGTAAAGTTAGAGAGGGAGATATTGTTTTCTTTGTTAGTTGCAGAGGTAAAGTTAGTATAGTAGAGGCTACATAGGCAGTAGATAGTTGCAGAAGTTTTAGAAGCAAGTACAAAATGAGTAATTTTTGCATTGCTTCGAAGGATTTTAGTAAGACAATTTATTAGTTTGCTTTTAGGAGGAATTGAAAAGATGTTTTTCAAGTCTTCTTCATAGAAAGCTACTCCAAAGCTGTCAGGATACTTTCTGTAGAAGTAGTCTAAGTCGAAGATATCAGGCATTTCACTTGTTAAAGTAGGCATTGTTAAAGAATAATTTAAGTAGAAGATATATAATTTGGGGGTGTGACAGTTAAGAAGACAAAAGTTAGGTAATTGGACGAGGGATGTAGGAAGTATTAGATATGATGAATAAGGGATGTGACAAATAAACTATATCACTGTGTGATAATTATGAGGTGTGATAAATATTATTTTATCATAGATATGATGTGATAATTAGAAATATATCACTAGTATGACATGATATAGTTGTGTTCTGTGTTTAACCAAAAATAGGTTGTGTTTAATTAGTTTATAAATAGAATTTTTATATAGAGCTAATTTAGGAAGTTATATTAATTTAATTTGTAATCTTTTAAGGTTGTGTTTAATTAAAATTAATCCAATCTGAATTTTTAATATAGGTTAACACAAGGTTTGAATTTTACAAATTTAGAAATTAGTTGGATTATCAAAAATAGTAATTTGAGGCAGAGTAGAAGTTTTTTAATAGGCAGATTTTTACATTTTAGGTGCTAGAGAGCTTAGTTTTGAGGTTATTTGAGTGAAACATAGCTTGTTATGACCGGAAGAACTAGGCCAACAACTTTGCTTAAGGGCCCAAAAGAGGTTAAGAAAGTAGTTATTGAATAAACCTCAAAAGTTTGGAGTTGTTTTTTACTTTTGTATTTTCAATAGTGAGTTGTTAGAAAGAAGGCTAAAAATTTTGAAATTAGGCTGCCTAGATGTGAAGTCTAGTGCTGAGTAAGTTTGCTTAAGGGCAACTACTCAGTTTATTTAATAAAAAGTTGAAGACAATTAGTTTTTGTAGAAAATTTTTTGGTAAGGTTTTAGTACAAATGATATATAGATTAGAAAGACTACTATTAATAAATTTAAATAATTACTTGAACTTTTGTATCTAACTTATAGTAAACTCTGTTTGTTTCTAGAGGCTGTAACTCTGTAAATCATATTGTATCAATATTAATTAGATACTGAAAATATAATACAATATTTAAGTTATGTTATATAAATAAATCTTAATAGGATTTACAGATAGGGGATCTATATAGTAGAAATCCTGAATTAGATAAAGTAGTATAGATTTTAATAGTTATACCAGTTAACACTTGATCTAGAAAAGAAGCAAATAAGTTCACTATATAATGCAGTTTGGTGCCTTATATTAGCAGTAATAATAACTTGGCTTAGTGACTAATTGAATTTAAGAGAATTTATTTTGTAAAATATTTAAAAGTATAGAGAACTAATCTAGTAGAAAGCTATAGTAAGAACTGAGTTTATATAAATATCTATAAAGGTATATACTAGCCTAATTGATGATCTACTACAAATTAGTAGTAAAATAATCTACATTAATTAATAATTTATAATAGATTTATTCATATATATAAATATATAATCAGACTATTAGTAGCCTCTCTTTAACTAAGAGCTAGAAATTTGTATATACAAATTTAAATTCTTATGAGAGAAATAGTTACTGCAGCAGATCACACTTAGGTGCTGAAAAGTGACTGAGTGAGTCCTGAATAGTTTTAGAAGAGTAGTTTGCTATAAATAGTGTAGCATTTTACTTGTAGCTTAATTTAGCTTATTCTTAATAAAATGATAGGCAAAATCACCTAAGTATAAAAAATATATATATATATATATATATATATATATATAATTTCAAATTATTAAGTCTATCTTTTTTCTTTATTACAATCAACTATATATTCCTATTTTAAATCAGACTATATATTTGACTATTTTTCTTATTCTACTTTATTTACAAAATAGTTTTTTATTAATAGCTTAAAGAAAATATTTTAATAGTGATATTTTTTTATTTTAACTTCGTTTTGTTTATGTTTTAATTTTGTTATAACTGTCATAATAAGAAAAAAAGAATAAAGAATTATACTGCTACTAGAATCTCTGAGGTTATTACTATTTAGCATTACTTAGATTGCTTATTATAAGTACAAAGTATAAATATATTTAAAAATTTTTTATTATATAATATAAGTTCACTACTGCATGACATATCAGCTAATTTAATTAGACTCCAAAATTAGCTAATTACAATTCAAGATTACTAAACAAAATTTTGTTTAAAAATTAAATTTTCAGAAGAATGACTTTTTAACTTACTCTAGGCCTATAGTTAAATATATAGAACATTATGTTATCTACATATTTTATTATAAGTTAAGGTAAGGTTTAAACAGTATTTTTTTAAAAAAATTGCTTTATTTATCCTTAATATTATTAAACCTACTATTCAATGATAAACTTATCTTTTAATACTTAAACATATCAATAATAAATGATGTTACTCATTTCTATTGTTTAGTATAGCTATTTTATTTGTTTTTATTTGCTTTTTAACTCTTATATATATTAGAAAAACTCTTATTAATTGTAATATATTTTGCTTGTTACTTTTTTTAACTTTAACTAGAGTAAAGCTTCTATATAACAAATTTATCGAAAAAAGGTCTAAAAAATCTAATTAGCTAATATGAAATATCTGAATAATAAGACTTTGACTACTATAAGTAGGTAGATAGTCTTTATGAATTATGATTCTTATTTTTCTCTATATTATATAAAGTCAATAGGTCTTTATACATTATAAATTATATGAGGGCTTTGTTATTATAATTGAAATTTTGTGAGTAATATAACTATTTAAAGTATAGAAGAATCTATAACTGTCAATAAATAATTTATTCTCAATTATATGACTATAATTTTTATTTCTACTATTAGAATACAAAAGGCATCTTATTATTATTCTTAATAAAATCTTCTAAACTAGAATTGGCATTATTAAATATCTTTTTTTATATTGTATTTAAGGTTCTAAGTCTTATATATAGCTTTGGATCATATTAATATATAGCTATCAGATTATGTTTTTCTATAACAGTACTGTACATATATATTTTTTACAAATTGAGATTCTGCATATAAAAAGATATAAGCATATATATTTATTATAGTAAGCTTACTATATTTTCTAAATTCAAGACCCAGATTTTTACTAATTTGAATTTTCTAATTCTTTAGTTTTCATATAGGTATATAACAACTATTCATAAATTGCTATATAAAACCTTCTCAAATACTAGATTTTATATGAACTATACTTAGGTCTATTACTATATAGAAAAGACCCTAGATATACAAATAAAAAAATAAAATAAATTCTAGTTATCAGACTCATATCTATACAAGATAACTATAGATCTATTATTAGATTTTAAAATTAGTAAATATACTAGACCTAGGTCTTGTATAGTATATAGCAGTTTATAGTACTTATTCAAATCTTTTTTATTAAAATTTTGTATTATCTATCTAATTTCTTTGTTATTCAAATTATTTATTTATATAATTTTATTATACTGTTATAAAATAGGTTTTAGCATATTTCTTAAATATTGTATTTTTATATTATTATATATAGTTAGATTTAGTTATTAGCATTTTTCTTAATAACTTATTAGTTAAAGTTAGTTTTAAGTTAGACTATTAGATTCAGCTCGATAAGATCTTTTAAACGAACTATAATTTATAACTATAGAACTTATAGTTTTAGAGTTGTCTTAGAAACAACTTAGATACAGTTACTGTTCTTACTATTCTTATCGTTCTTACTATTCTTACTATTTTTACTATTCTTACTGTTCTTATCATTCTTACTGTTCTTACCATTCTTACCGTTCTTACTGTTCTTACCATTCTTACTGTTCTTACCATTCTTACCATTTCTACTGTTCTTATTCTTAATTGTAAAAAGCTATATAAACCCTCCTTTTTCTCTTTGCCTCAACTTAGATTTGTCCTCTATAATCTCCTATTACTTAATAAAGTTCTAAGTTCTCTACTAGTTCTTTAATAAATATAACTTTTTGGCTTTAAATATAAACTTCTCTAACGAACTGCCATAGTGATATAACATTCCACTTTGATACTGTTGAGAGTCCCCCTTTTGTGTCTTATGTTACTTGGGGTGTATTAAGAAGGCTACACTACTTGTAACAATATACTATATATTCTTATCTATTATTATAGTAAATTTATTACTAGTATATATAACTATATTAATAAATATTTCTAGACTAGAGTATATTATATATAAATTTAATATCTATTGAGGTATAATAAGATAAGTTAGATATATATATAATAAGATAGTTTAGATATATTGTTAATATAAATAGAAGGTTTTGGTTTAGCAATAATTGATTATTATATAGTTTAGTAGATTTGAAGACCAAATTTTAGATATATTTTATAAGTATGTTGTAATGTTTGAATTGCTCTTTATAAAAATTTGGAATCCTTTATAATAATAATATAATAACTTTTTCTAAATATACTTCTGAATTGCCTTCTTATACACTAATTAACTTACTTATATATTGATTTTCTAAATTAAATACTGTATTGTTTATTATATGAAGATATTATTATATATGAATTTAAAAAAATATTAAAATCAATATATATATTAAATTTGTGATCACTACAAATATTAACTAGAGGTTTATCAAATTAGTCTTCAAGATAGTTATAATATAGTTATATATGAATTGGTTTAATTTCAAGGTCTTTAAAAAATTCTATGCTAATAATTGTTTTGTAAGTATAGTTTAAGTATAGATAAAATCTAGCTAAGTTTAAAGCAATCTGATTACAATTAGAAATTAAATAAAAAGGAATGTTGTTATAAAAATTAAAGATATGTTAATTAACCCCTTAATAATATTTTTTGTCAGTATAACTATGATCATTTCTATTTGTATATATATTTGTACATGTGTATATAATTGTATTGGCCTTTGTCTTTGCCCGTGACCTACCACATTTCCTTTACCAGGAACGGAGTACAAAGTACGTAGTGTATGGTTTACAGGCAAGTTAATATGTCTGTACAATTCTCAGTATTTGATTGGTTTGCATGACTCTGTTCGTCACATATTGTTATGCGTTGCCTTATTAAGTTAGAATTACTATATATAGAAGGCCATTTACATCTTTTAATCTTGATTATGTAGTATTGAATCTTGTCTATTCCTGCGACTATTTTCACAGAGCCCGTTACTCTTGCTTAGCACCTTTTTGATCTGTTGACTTTAGTCAACTCGAGTTCTATCCTAGAATAACTATGAATATTATTATTATGTTAGGTCATTTAAGAATATTAATTATTTTGTTCTAACCAAATATATATGTATATCTCATGCTGAATTTCTAGTGGTAAAGCTAGTGTGCACCATGCCGAATTCGAGTAATTCAAAAAACTCAAAATGAATATTGTTAATAAATCAAATATTTTCTACTGATTCTTGTGAACTTTACCAGGTAAATATTCGAAAATGTGTAAATCTTTGAATTGGTTTTTTTATTTATATTAATATTTAAATGTTAATTCCAAGATGTAGCAGTAAAAAAAACAATTAAATTTGACAATTAATATGCGATTAAAATGGTAATATATAAAATGATTAATAAAATTACTAAATTGAAATGTTTTTTGTCATGTAAAAGAAATTAAAATTAAGCGTAAATGGTAATTTAAAATAGTCCACGTAAATATTGAGCATTATAAATTTACTTACCCGAACAGAGAAATGGTAATATCGTACAATCCTTTAAATTATATGAAAATTTATAAGAATAGATAATATAGTTAATTGTTTTTATATTATAAATTTTATTACAAAATCATGCGATTTTAATATCATAAAAGAAAGGAGCTTAAAATTTAAAATAACCCATTTTTGCATTTATAAAGAATATTTTTTTTAGTTCTTTATACAATTTTAAATTAATCTTATAAATATTAAAAATAAATTACAATCATCCTTTTTCTATAAATTGTCGATTCTAAATCAAAGAATTATAATGGTTAAATCATGTGCATGTCTGAAGTGTGCTTACTAAAAATACCCCTTTTCATAGTATCTTGCACTGTATTCTTTATTTTCCCGTTCCTGGTTTCGCGCAACTGCGTTGCGCAGCTACTTATTAACTAACAATAATTTAGTCGATTAATCAATTTGGCCAAAATTATAAATTATAATTCTGGCCAAAAAATTATTGGCTAAAATTATAATAATCTGTATAGTTAGTTAATTACTAAATAAATAGTTGCTTTTTAGTTGGCTAAAAAAATTTAGTCGACTAACTAAATTTTCAGCAACTAATCAGACGATTCCTATCACTAATTATTATTGTTATCTCCTTTATTTTTTCTCTTTTTCTTTTTGTTTCTCCTCGGATCGATATTACATATGGGCTGATTTTTGCGATCCAACTCCAAAAATCAGCTCATATGAATTACAAAGCAAACAATATTCAAGTGATTATACAACATTGATTGACCAATCTAATTGAGTCATCAATCATTGGTTATCATTCTATTTTTAGAACACGAACGGGTTCTAGACCGATGCTTGTCCGGGAGATATCACACAGGAATTCGGGTCTTAATCAATACGTATAACAAACAATCCAACAATAAACCCTTAGTGGAAGGCTTCGAAAGAGGGCGTGGAAGATTTGGTCCGGGTTTTAGGGCTATTCTTGGATTATCCAACTCGATACATCTGGTCACGTATCCCTATCTTCAGTAAGTCAAAAGGCGATTCTTGTTATGAGGGGTTTCGTTATTATCGGGGGGGGGGGGGTAATTAGGGATTAACGAATGTCGTATCGGGTTATTATGCAAAGGGATTTGGTTTATCAAAACTGAGATTATTTTATTAAACTCCAAGTGAGCTGTGTTTATTACAGGGAAAGAGGTATCGCTTTTATACTTTTCGCGATATTAGTTAATACATTTGAGACTTAATTGATTTTGCTAAAATATCAATTAAATCTGATTTTCCTCTAATAGTAATTTTAATTAATATTTAACTAATGCCGATTAATTTGAAGGATTGACACTAATCTACAATGAGGCTTCTAATTATACATGTTTGTACTATAAAAAGACTAAACAAGAAATGATATTAAAAATAGAACATCATACTATGTTGGGGCGTAGTATTTTCAGAGAGTCAAATTAGCCTTTTAAAATTCTCTTTTCATTATTTTATATGTATCATGCATAAAAAATTTGAAGACTTGTTGAGGTTTAATAGGATACACTTTGATATTACATTAAGGCTTCTTCAAAACTTATTTATATAAGTATATAGTTGTTTTCTTTCTTCTTTCTATTCTTTAATTTGATGATTACATTTTGATATCTACTTAGGGTTTTGTAGAGACTTATCTAGTGTTCGATATAGACATCTTCTTTGTTTCTTTTTATTCAAATTGTTTTAGTTCTTTTTTAATATTTTCTTTATTTTGAACTTTTTTTTATTCTTGTGCAGTATTTACTAATCTTGTATTATAGATATTTTGTTCAAATTTTCTTTTTTGTAGCTCAAGAATCTTGTAAATTATTATTATAGGTTCTTGTAAAGTAGATCTATGTTGATAAGATATCAGAATACTAGAACCTAAACTAAATTTTATTTCTTAGATTTGAATTTTTTTTAGTTTATTATTTTTATATTATAGTTAAATTATTATATCTATTTTAAGTTAAAAATTAGTAAGCATTGTTGTACTGTTACAAATATATAGCTTTCTTAATATAATACAAGTAATATAAGACTCAAAAAAGAGACTCTTAATAGTGTTCAAGTAGAATATTACTTTATTGTAGCAGTTTATTATAAAGTTTATAAGAGTAAAGATTATATTTTATTTATAATACAATATCAATAATACAAGACTATCTATTAGAGAATAAGCAGAAATCAGGTGATTTTGATTTATTATAGTGACCTACTCTCTCCTCCCTACCTAACTAGTTATACAAGCTTATCAAATCAAATCACTTCTATTAAGATCTAACTAAACTGCTATACCCCCTTCCCTCTAAGAAATTAGCTAATTTCTGCCTATTCCCTTAGTTTTTGTGCTAAGCAAATTCTAATATTAAGAAGATTGTAGATGACAAACCTAATCTAAAATAAAGAAAAAAGATAAAGTTTATATAGCTTTTTATAATTAGAAATAAAAACTATAAAAATAGTAAAAATGATAAGAACAATAAAACTAGTCTATTTCTATCAATTATTCTTACTATATATTCTATTTGTTTTAAAATTATTTCTTGTTATAAATTATTTGTAATTAAAATCTATTTAAGAAACTATTTAAAGATAATAAACTATACTAATAATTTATAACAATAGTTAAATAAATAAAACTCATTAAAACTCTTTCCTGTAACTTACTCTAACAATACTACACTAAATAAAAAATAAAAGAAAAATACAAAACAAAGAAAACCTTCCTTCAGAAAAGACTCTAAATAAAAAGAAGTTAATTCCTTCTACTATACCAATAATACAAACAACTAATAACAAATTCACTGTGTCTAAAGATACAGAAAAAACTGAGAAGAGATATTACCTCTTCAAAAATATTACTACAGTGACTTCCTTCAACTCTACTAATACAACAAACAACAATAACAACAACAACAACAATAATAATAACAATAATATTTATGACTCTAATACCATAACAATATTAACAATCATGTTTAATACTGAAGATATGCAAATTCAACATGAACACCAAAAAGAAATTCTCAACCTAACTACTATTAATGCAACTAACTTTACTTATACAATTACCTTTAGTATACTTTCTTTATATGAACAACAACTCTATACTATAGAATACTATAAAACAACTGTTATTGAAAATGTTACTCTCTACTCAAAATATTGAATTGATATAACTCCTAATAGTAACTCTGCTTTACTTTTCACTTTTACCAAACTACTCAATAATATATTAATATCACTATTATCAATATTACAACTAATCATATCAAAAAAACAACAACAACTCTCTCTGTTAATCACTTTGACCAAATTTAGAGCAGAAAGAAAAAACAAGAAAACTCAAAATTTCTACTAAGAATGAATACAAAAACTACTAATTAAAAGAGAAGAGCAGAGAAAGATACAGATATCTGTGCAAAAAGTAAAGAAAAAAGTCAAAGAAATTCAAGAGTATAGAAGAAGTTTCAACTCAAAAACAAATAACAAAAAAATTTTTTTAAAAAATTTGGGGAATCAAACAAACTCTGAATTGTAGATCATTTGACATAACACAAACACGTGCAATTAAGGTAAACAAAAATACATCATAGAAAAAATATGTATCATATGCTATATAGTAGAGATATTACATGCAAGACCAAAACTGGATAATTTACTGACAACTAGAAAAAATCACAGGTAATTTTTCAAAAAAGTCGAGATCACTTTAGATAATAGAAAATATAGAGAATAAAGTATATAGAATAGAGAAAAAGCAAAAAGATTAGCAGGAATAGTAACCAAAGAGTATGGCAAAGAAATAATTACTGAGAAAAGCAAAGCAGTAATAGGTTTAGACGATCATATAGATAAAATGATCGCAGAAATACTAGAAGTAGAGAGTGATATAGTAACATTAGCAAGGGAATGGAAAAAAGTCATAGAGAGAGCAGTAATGACAGAAGGAATAAATAGAGTCAAAATAGTTTTAGGGCAAGGAGTTCAAGATATGACTGCAAAAAGCAATGAATTAACAATTCAAGAAAATGAGAGTAAATCAGACATAGAAATAGTAAAACAAATAAATTTAGCAAAAACAGATAACAGCATAGAAGAGCAAGCAGTAGTAGCAAACCACTCTTTAATAAGCAAAAAAAGTAAGGAAA
>CAJVPM010002163.1:0-10384 GCA_910592325.1 Scutellospora calospora | reverse complement strand
AAATTAATATTTAAAGTTTTATTTAAAATTAAATATAAAGGCAGGCAAATTTGCCTGCTAGACAATCTAAGGGATAAAGCATCGAGAGCTATGCTCTATTATGTGATGTTACCAGTAAAGGTGAAAGAAATTTGAATTTCATATATATTAAATTGTTATCAGCAAGAGAATAGAGCTGAAGTTAGGTTTAAAAGGTGTAGAGTTAGCTATAATATCTTATGTTAAAGTTTTTAAGTTGATATTGAGTTGTAGACAGTTAATAGTAATAAATAATTGTTGCCAAAGAGGCCATATATGTATCTTTGGTTTGTATTAAGGTTTGTGTTCAAATTGTTAGTAGAGTGAATTAAGAGTAGTAATAAATGTTAAGTTTTTGAGATAGATAGTGATATTAGTAGTAGGTAATGTAGTTGAGATAATTGAAAGAATTTTAGTACAGATTACGCAGTTTATAGAAGGCTATATTGTGAGTTGTATATGAAAAGTTGTGTTTGTAAATGGGATATGCTATATAAAGTTTGCAGTTTGTTCTGTTGTATTAGTATTCTGTATTTAGATGCTAAGATGAGCAGTTATACTATATTTTTTTGAGTTAGTAGCTTGTATTATTTTTAATTGATGAGTTGCTGTTCTAGGTAGGAAGCGGTCAGTAGTAATATTTAATATAAGGGTATTTGGTTATATAGTAGGATTATTGGTGGTATTAGTATTTTTTTTTTTTTTTTTTATTTTATACAAATGCCATCGGCTGAAACTTTTATTAGTATTAATAGTGAGTAAATGTTACATATTGTAAGAATACAACTAGTCATACATACAACTTTAGATTGTTTAATTTAAGTAGTCTGCCTGAAGGTTCTACACTAGTAGCTATACCTAAAATCTATTGGAAGATTATCTATTTAAACTCTCTGGCCCTATGATACTTATGCGTATTCTATCCTTTTTAACCAAAGTTCGCCTAACTCTGTGCTACTTCTCCAAGAAGACATCTGAGCTGATATTAGTCCACAAACTTTATGGTTCAGAGCCTAGACCCTATCTCAAGGTATCCTTTCACCAACTCCCTAACTGATAGGGTGCTGTGATACCCAACTATGCTATGCTATATCCCAATCTAGCTTGCATATACCCTTGTTCGATATTCGTACAAACCCAGTTCCTACTGTGGTCTTCCACCAAGTTAGTCATCTATGCTTCCAGATATCACACGAAGTAGATTCTCCTAAATCTAGTACTTGGTATTACCTGCTTTGCCACCAAATATCACACGAGACAGATTCTCTCAAATTCAGTTAGTTGCCAAACCAGGTTGGTGTTGCTGTATGACCTCATGTAATGGACTTACACATATCTGTTTCATCGATCCTTCTATATTCAGGACTTACTCGTATCTATTTTGCTAATTTTTTCATATGCAGATTTTCTTTTCCAGATCAGACATTAACTGGTATAACTGTTGAAATTTGTACTACTTCACCTAACTCGAGATTTCTACTATGCAGGTCCCCTACTCATAGATCCTATCAAGATTTATTCATATAACATTATACCTTGCTGAACGCCCTATTATACTTCCAATACCCAATTGATATTAGTGTAATGTGATTTACAGGATTACAACCTCAGAAACGAGCAGAATTTACTGTAAGTTAGATACAGATATTTAGGTAATTATTCAATTCTATATATAGTAGGATTTGAATCCTAGACCTCTTGCATAGCAGTCTAGCAATCTAATCACTACACTAAGATCACCAGACCTGTGGTATTAGTATTGAAAAGTAGATGATGAGTAAGTAGGTCTGTGATATCTGTTCTCAAGTAGTTTTGTTTAGTAACCTGAATTGGTATAGCATAATTTGTTGAGATTGTGATACTATATTTGTTGTAGTAAGTATTAGTGATATTAACATAGTGTTGGCATTGAGTTAGTAGGTTGTTGTCATTATTAGATAGATTCCAGTGAGATATTTTAATTAAGTTGTTATTTTTGCTAGTAATTTTTTCTATTATTATTTGAGAGTTAGTGTACATTAAGATTTATTTGTAGACTGTATTAGTAGTATTTGTAACTGTAAAAAGGTTTAGGTATATGAGGTTGTCTATTTGTTGAGAGTTGTTTGTTAGTATATTGTTTGTGAGTAGTTTTTTAGTTTCTTTGTATTACTGTAGGATATGTCTTTTTTGCATTTTTTGTGTTTTGTATAATATTATTGTCTAGTCTAAGATATATATATTTGTATAGTTAGTTAGTTGTTCTATCATATAGATTTTTGCTTTGGTTGTTTGTAGCTTGTAGGTTGTAGGTGATTTGAGTTTTTTAAACAAGTTGTCAATAGATATTCTAGGAAAAGGTAGTAGTAATAGCCAAGGATAAATGATGTTTGAAAGAGTTATATCTAGGGTATGCATTAGTCGTAGAGCTGAGGTAGTAGTCATGTTGTTGATTTTTTGTGGTATAATAAAGTTTTTGTATTGTGTAATACTTTGGTTAGTATATGTGATATTTTGGATTTGTTGGAGCTGAATATATAGTGATATGTTGTTGTCAGTATTTAGAGTATTGATTAGAGTAGTTGTATGATTTTGTCTTTGAATATCCTATAGGTCACAGAGCCCATAGATATTATAATTAAGAATTGTTAAGCTTGGTATAGATGATACAAGAGTAGCTTTATACTTGGTTAGAGTTATATATTTGTTAGTAAGTTTTTTGTATGTAATATAGGATAGAATAGTATTCTGAGGTTGATAGGAAAATCTAGGAATGATAACCATGTTAATTATATATATTGATTGTTTATCTGTAATTTTCTTTCTTTTTAAGCAGTTTGTTGCCTGAGTGAGTTCATTAGTAATAATTTTGTGAATGGAGTTATATGAGGTATGAGTATTAAACTAGCATCCTAGAAAACAAAAAGGGTAATTTGGCTGAACTGCAGTAATAGTTGTGTTGTTAAAAGTAGTGTTGAGTGAGTTATAGTCATTATAAGCTACAGCTAGTACTGATTTAGATGAATTGACAGTTATATTAGCGAGTGTATAGAAAGAAGTTGTAGTACTTGTGATTTGTTCTAGTGTATGTCTGTTAGATATGATCTATAGTATATTATCTATGTAGGCTAGTACCAGTTAGTTGAGTAAGAGGTCAGTTGGGTTTGTTGTATGTAGACTTCTAGTTTGTATTGAGTATTCAGAGAAATTGTTGTAAATATAAGTAATAAGAGGGTCGTAGAATATACGCTATAGTATGAGTATAATAGTTTCTCCTTGATCTAGCCTATCATGTACAGGATATGAATCTGTAAGTCCCAGATTTGTAATAACATTATTGTTGCAGTTTGAGTAGATGTTAATAATTAGGTCATGTATAGTTTGTGGGATTTGTAATTAGAGGAGTGCTTTAGATAGAAGTTTGATATGTACTGAATCATATGCCTTACTCATATCTTGTGATAAGAGCCATAGCTCTTTTTTATAAGTGTGTGTATCTTCAAGGATATGTGTTAGGATTTGAATAGGTTTGCTAGTTGAGGTATTTGGTAATGCTACAAAATTATTAGGATTTAGTATGTTGTATTTAGATAATACAGTAGTTAATTAGCAGGTAATAATTTTTGTAAAGATCTTTTGAGTATGTTCAATTAGTGAGATTGGTCTGGTATAGTTAAATTGCCCTGTAAACTTAGGTTTTTTTGAGACTGGAAATATATAGCTATTTTTCTATAAGGTAGGAATTTGGTTTAGATCTAGATATTAGTTAAAGAGATATATGAGAAGATTTAGTAATTTTGGTCCATAATGTTTTAGCATTTCATTAGATATATGGGAAGAGCCTGTTACTTTATTGTTAGGTGAGTTGTTAATAATCTGAGTAATTTCTTGTATTGTTATTGGTTTGGTGGTTTTATTATATCAGCTTTTTCTAATATATTTTTTCAGTATATATTCTTTTTCCCAATTGTTCCATTCATTTATGTTAGTTAGATTTTCTTTTGTCCAATGTTCATAGTGTTCTTTTATATATGCCTTGATTTAAGCAGGGTTTGTGATTTGTGTATTTCTAGTTATAATTTTTTAGAAAGTTACTGGGTTAGTTTGTCGATCAAGAATACTATTAATCATTAGAGTAGTATTAGAATTAAAGTTGTCATAGCATTTGTTAATTTGGTTTTGTATATTTTTAGTAAGTGCTTATCAGTTTTCTAGATTTCTAGTCTTGTATAAAGTATTGCAGTATTGCTTAAGAATTGAGATTGTGTTTAATAGATTAGTAAATATAGTATCAGTTAGTGTAAATATTTGAATTTCTAAGTCTGTTAGGTATTGATTTTGTTTAATTTAGCATTAATATCATTCAGATTGTATTCATTTGTAGTGATAAGTGAGTGTATAATACTGCTGATAAGTTGTATATCTGTATGTAGTTTAGTAGCAAGAAAGAAGTAAGTATAGTATTTTCTATTCATTAAGGTGGAGTTAGGTATATATTTGTTAGCAGCATCAGTAATTAGAGTAGTTATTTTATGCCAGATTTGGTTAATTTTGAGTGTTAGTAAGTTGTCGAATATGTTTGAGTAGCTGATGTTTTTTCTATATATGTTGAGAAGTTGTCTCAGCTTTCTTAGTTTATTGATGCATAGTGATAGATTTTCTTTTTTAAATAATACTTGGTTCTAGATAAGTAGTAGAAAGGATTAATTAACTATTCAGTATGGATAATGCAGTGGTCACTATCTGTTATCATTGTGATCAGAGTTAGAATTGGTTAGCTAAAAATGTGTACTGTCTGTTGTAGTACCTAAATTTTATTAATTTGGCTTTGTGAAGGTAATCAAGTCTAGGTAAATGTATTTGAGTAGTAAGTATTAATTAGAGGAACTAAATTAATAGCTTCAAAGTAGTTATAGTAGTTAGGTTTAGATGTCTTGTGCTTGATCATGTCATAGTTAAAGTCTCCTAGTATCATTAGGTGAATTTTGTTTTTTGCTACTTCTTTGGTCCAAAGGATGACTTTCTGTTGTGTCTGTTTGTTTATAGAGGGATTATTAGGTGTTAGATATGTAGATATTATTCTTAGCTTGTTGTTAGAAAAGAAAAGGTCGATAGCGAGAGCTGCTCCAGAGAGAGTTTGAATATTGTTAATGTAGGGTCTGAGTTTATGGCATATACTAATAGTAGTTCCTACTGATAATGTATTGTTACAAACAAGAAAAGTATGGTAGTATTGGTTTAACAGGTTGTGGCTATTCTAGGATGATTCTTTTAGTTTAGTTTCTATAATACAAATAATATCTTTATTTTTATGATTGCAATATTCGAACTATTGCTATTGTTTTGTATACTCATTGAATCTTCAGATATTATGTATTAGAATTTTGAGTGAGCTTTGTAATAGGTTAGTAGTGAAGTTTAAGATATTTGTAAATGGTATGATATTAGGAGTATAGTTTAGGTTATTTGAGAAGTTATGCTTAGCTATAAACTTTGTGTTAAAGATTCCAAAAGATAGTATTGGATGTGTTGTTTTTGTATTAGATTTTTGTTCACTACTCATTAGATATAAATAGAATATCTCAGGTAGGAGGTAGTTTTAGTAAGTATTCAGGAATACTTCTAATTATAAAGTGTTGTCTAAGGGTATGCAGTATGTCGTTAATACTTTCTTGAGTAATAATTGGTATTTGTAATTCAATTTATTTATGTGTAAGTTGTGTTTGAAGTTCTTCTAAAGTATTTGAAATTAGTGGTAGAGATGTAGTGTTTAATTCAGAGGAAGTATTTTTTCCTTTTCTGTTTGTTATGATACTAATCTATTAGTCAGGTAGTTTGGTGAAGTAGTAGTGTTTGCGAAGTATTTTAACAGTACTAATAAGTTGTGAAGGTGATGTAATTAGAAAAGTTAGATTATGATTGATAGCAGTAGTTATCTTATCTGGTAAATATGGTTTGTTAGTTGGATTTGCTATCATTATATGTTCTGGAATTGGTGAATTTATTTTGTATCTTGCTGATATTTGTACATAGAACAACTTGGCTGTTTCATCTTCAGTGATTGGAAAGGTGAATTTAGTTTCAGTTTGAATATCTTCTATTTTCTGTGATAAGGATGGTTTAGGAATAAAATAATCATTAGATAGTACTTTAAATGCATAATACTCTTGTAGAGCTGCTATTAGTTTGAGTTGGGATTATTTGGATCAAGAGAGAAGAGCAATCAGAATTTATGATTAAGTTCTTGATATACTATAGGAAGTTGTAGTTTTGGAGCTAAAAAGTCAAAGTAATTCTCTAGGATTCTTTTGAAATCATATTGCTCTTGTAGTTTTTTTTTATAGAAAGATAGGTGTTGGAGATATTTTCATTAAATTATAGAAAAATAGTTATATAGTGAGTTGATAAGGTTTATTGGATCTTCAAGCAGAAGAAGAAGTTGCTGAAAATATAATTCTAGGAGTTGTTTGAAGGTATAGATTTTGTGAAGTGTA
This sequence comes from Scutellospora calospora, assembly GCA_910592325.1. Taxonomy (NCBI): domain Eukaryota; kingdom Fungi; phylum Glomeromycota; class Glomeromycetes; order Diversisporales; family Gigasporaceae; genus Scutellospora; species Scutellospora calospora. The sequence continues at coordinate 3,893 of CAJVPM010002163.1, read as the reverse complement.
TTAACTGCTCTTCTTGTATTAGCTCAATTTCGTATAGGAAGTATAAAAGGTAGAATTTTCTGGGTTTCTTTTGGGATAAGTAATAGATCAATAGGTAATGGGCTTAGGAGTGATTCATAGGCCTTAGTAATTGCTTGTTTGATAGTGGTTGGTTCTAGTTTTTGGAGTTGTATAAAGCCTCTGTAGTAGTGTATTAGCTTGTAAGTATTGAAGTAACTGAGTCACTTTAAGTTGATGTTGAGTAGAGATTGGATTACAAGATAAGCTTTAAGTATTTGTAAGATAGTATGTCTGATTTCTCTATTAGTAAACATGATGTTGTTTTTGAACTTGTAATTATTTGTAGCTGTAGTTTGTAATTCTTGAAATTCTTTTTGATGTGCTGGGAGAGTACTTTTGTTTTGTGTATAGGTTGTAAAAAAGGTTGTATCAAGGTGTTTGAATTTTAGGCTAATAGCTAGTAGGATTATATGATTAGTAGGCTTTGTTTACAATTTGTATTTTAAGAATTCTGTGATTCCATCTGATGTTTCAAATAAGGTTTTGATTCATTCTAGATTCTATTCTGTTATGTTGAAATCTAGAAGTTCATTTTTTTCTATATTGTCAGTAAAGAAATCTGCCTATTTGTCACTATAATCTGTAGTATATGCAGAGTTAGGATGATACAAATTAGATTATATAATTTGAGTATAGAATAGTTTATAGAAGCGATTTTTAGAGTTGTCTGTATGAGTTGATATATCTTTTCTAGAACTAGTTTTAGTATTATCTATAATTGTGTCATGTGTTTTCAATGATAAGGGTGATAGAGGTTAGCTATTCATATATAGATAGTTTTGGTCTTATGTGATTGTAGTATCAATACTCATAGATATGCTATAAGATACAGTTTGTTGAACAGAGAGTTATGCAGTATATTGTCCTTCTATTGTATTAGTCTTTTCTGTGTTGTTAGTATTACTAGTTAAATAGTTAGATATTGTACTAGTCTAGGCATTTGTATTATTTGGAGAGGTATTCGTATTTGAAATCTGTTCGATATTAGTGATAATACTTTCACTTAATGTAGTACTACATGTAGAAGATATAGTACATATATTTAGATTAGTTGTTGTAGGTGTATTGTTAGAAGGCGTATTGCTGAGGAGAAGAATAGAGTCATAAGAAATGCTAGAGAGAGCAGAAGTTTGTTTGTCAGCGTTAGCCTTTAGATATTAGTCTTTAGTATTTTTGTATATTTGTACGAGTGATGAGTTAAGTGTGTTGTTAGTAGGAATACTAATGGCTGCTATAGTAACTACGCTTAATTGTAATTTTGAAAGTGTAAAGAGAAATGTAGAGTTGCTATTTGTACTGTTGTCAATTCAGTATTTTAGGTAAAGAGAAACATTTTCAATAGAGGTATTTTTCTTTCTTTCTGTTGTAAAAAGTTGGTTTTGGAAGCTTAGAATAGTAAATATAATAAGGAAGATTAGTTCATTTGCATTAATAATAGTAATGTCAAAAATTTCTTTTGAGTATGTATTATTTTTGTCGATATTACTATAGTATTTAGTAGTAGATGTGTTCATTATTGTATTAGTATTTGACATATTTGTTGTTATTGTTGTGAGTTTGTTATTGTTGTTATTGTTATTCATAAGGATGTTATTGTTAATTATATTGAGACGAGACCTCTTTTCTACCCTTTGGTCAGTATTCTTCAGTGTCTTAGTATTTCTGTTATTTTTGTTTAATAGGTTTGAGTTGTAGTAAGATTTTCTTTTAGTTAGATTCCTTCTAGTAGGAAGGTTTTCTTTGTCAAAAACTGTAGAAATAATAATTTTTTTTTATTTTGGCATAGTTGTAAAAAGTTTAGTACAGAAAAGAGTTACTTTTTTTTTTCTTATTATTATATATATTTAGATTTAGTTATTATTATTTTTCTTAATAACTGATTAGCTAAAGTTAGTTTTAGATTTTACCATTAGATTCAGCTTGATTGGATCTTTTAAACAAGCTATATTTCATATCTGTAGGACTCTTAGTTTTAGAGTTATCTTAGAAACAACTGTAGTATAATTTATAGTTCTTATAGTTTTTACAGTTTTTACAGTTTTTATAGTTTTTACAGTTTTTACAGTTTTTACAATTATTACAGTTCTTATAGTTCTTATTATTAGTTGTAAAAAGCTATATAAACTCTTCTTTTTCTCTTTGCCTCAAATAAGATTTGTTCTTTATAATCTCTTATTAAATAATAGTAAAATAGTTCTAACTAGTTCTAACTACAAGTTCTTTAGTTATTACTCAATAAAGTTCTAAGTTCTCTATTAGTTTTTTAATAAATATAATCTTTTGGCTTTAAAAATAAACTTTTTTAATGAACTGCTACAGTGAAGTAATATTCTACTTTAACACTGTTAGGAGTCCTCCTTCATGTTTTATGTTATTTGGGGTATATTAAGAAGGCTATACTACTTGTAATATTTTGGTACCTTCTAGTAGAAATATTAAAAATTATATCTATAAGACCTTTCTTTTATTCAAAGAAGCCTCTCTTTCTCTCTTTTGCTGATCCTCAAAACCAAAGAAGCCTCTCTCTTAAATTCTTTAATGATCCTCTACTTATATTATACAAACTTTGAGAAAGACTCATAGTGTTCTAGCAATAATCTATATTATATAAAAAATGAAATACTATTCTCTAACCTTAGGAATACCAAGTTGATATAATATACCTTTTTATAAAAGTATATTAAGATCCAGAGAAAACTATACCTATGACTATTTGAAAAAAATTGAAGCCTTCAAGAACTTTACTATTGATATAAGTAGACACAAATAAATAATATACAGATAAACTATCAGAATTGTAATATATTTTTAGCCTCAAAAGAAAATCCAAAGAGAAACTTACTCAAAAATGATTTATAATTATGTATCATATTTCGCTAATATCTTTGCGAATTCTAAATGTAGAAAGATGAAACATATACCATTATACTCACAAGAACCTCTTGTACAACTTTTATTATAGTATATCTTAGTACAAAAATACTTCTCAGACCCACAAAATGGCTCCAAATAATTCTATCAGTATTTTCAAAATGATTTTCTTAAAGAAGCTCCAAGAAAAGAAAAGAAACATATATGAAATCATAGGATCCAAATTCATTTATTCTTTATTTTATTTTTATTTTATTTTATAACTTTAATTATTTAATTATTTAATAATTTAATATTTATTATACTTAGACTCAGAATTTATTTCAACAACAAAATTTTATTTTATTTCTTAAAATTTATTTATATTATCTTCTTCTGAAAAACCCAAACCTTATTATCTTTTCTCTACTACTACTCCCTTTACTATTATTATTATCATTATTATTTCTCCACTTTCTTCTAACTTCATCTTCTAAATTTTATACCCTAGCCTGCAACTTACTCCTTTCTCTCAATAACCTTTCATACTTTGTATCTCTCATTCAACTTCTCGAAATATTCTCTACAATAGTTTTTTGTTACATCTCAACTCTTTTTTCTAATTCCCAAACTCGACAATATAAACTTCTTATCTCTTGTATTAACCTAATTAATTTTAGAACCAGACTTTAAAATATATTATTGCTAACATAATATATTATTGATAAATACTTTCTATTTTCTGTTTAGACTATATCTAAAGCTTCAAAAAGAGGATTATTTGAGTTTCTTTTTAGGCAATAAGCAAAGAACTTTCGTTATTAGTTATTGAAGTAACAGGTTATTTTATTTATTATTATTATTATTATTCTTTAAATTTTTAAAAATTTTTAAATTTTTTTTTTAAAGTTTAATTTTATCGATCTTATCTGAAAAACCTTATATATTTTAAAACTTTAATTTCACATAACCAAATTTAAATT
>CAJVPM010002162.1:0-10386 GCA_910592325.1 Scutellospora calospora | reverse complement strand
ATAACAAACTACCAATCTGAAATTGAAAAATGGTTTCTCCAAGGCTTCTCACTAACAACTTGTACTTTATAATGTCAAGACTAACACCTCAGGTTCTTCCTAATCTATTCTAGCTAAAAACTAATTTGAAATAATTAAATATAGCATAAATTAGGAAATAGGGGGTGTAATGTCACATTGGATGTCTTAAAAATATGTAACACAAATATAGCTAGAAATCTTTAAAATTTTTAAACATATATTCTAATCTTATAAATAAAGTTTCTATTATGGCATTATAAAAAAAAAAAAAAAAAAAAAAAAAAAACACTAAATATTAATTATTTAATAAAAAATTGAGTTTTAATACAAAATAATTAATCTAACAAGATTTTAAAAATTGTCTATTTTGTACAAGTATAATATTATATAAAGTTATACAAATTTAATTATCTCAAAAAGTATTATATAGAATTTTGCAAACTTTTTTTTATTTAAAAACTATAGATTTAATGAATCTATTATATAATTTTTAGCTTAATATTGTATTTATTTGAATTAATATAAATTTTTAAAAAGTGTTCACAATAATATAGTATTCTACTATAATTATATGAAGAGTATACAACAAGCTACATGTATAACTTTAGTTATTATTTATTTTAAATAGTCTGCTGCTAAGGTGTTAAACTATCTAATTAGTTCTATACTATACTACTATACCTGTAATCTGCTTGTGAGTTACTTATTTAAATATCTTATTTATTAACTTATACAGATTTAATCTAATTTTATCACAATATCTAACTACTTAAGCTAGCTAGCTTATTATAGATCTATTTATTTAGAATAGCTTAGATCTTCTTGAGATATATTATATCTAATACATTATTATTATTGTAAAGCTAGTTAATCTCTAAGCAAACTTACTAGAGTAGTCGAAGAAGTTCTTTTCTTTTTGCTTTTTCTCATTATTAGCATACTTCACATGTTTCAATATAATTCTTATTATCCTTATATATTTGGTTCTAATAGTATAAGTTTACTATTTTATAGTACATAGTATTTATTCCTAAGTGTCTAGCTGTTAGAGTATTATGCATTATATAGAGAACAGATTCTACTTTAGTTTATCTAATTACTTGTATTAATTTATCTGAATTCTTTTAGTTCTTTTATATAATATTCTGTTTCTAACTTCATAAAATCTAGATTGTCAATACAACTCTTACTATAGATTACTTGTACCAAAACTTCCAAAAAACATTTTGTTATAACTAAATATTTTATTAAGTAAACAACCTTTAGGCTACTAAGCAAAATTGTTTTACACAAAATTTTGCTCTAGAATAACCTAGTTTCATACTCCTCAGACCTCTATATATAAAGTTACTTTGCTATAACTATCAGATAGTTTCTTTAGAAATTTTACAATAATTTATTAAGCTAATAGCTCTTGTCTACTAATAGAGTTGTATCTAGCATACTACTGGCTTTATTTTAGTAAAAATTTAATCCAAAACAGACTGAAATTTAGCAAACTAGCTCCAAAAAACTATCTTAAGACTTTTTTCTAAAAATTTCTTTTTTTTTCTCCTTTTCCCCTCAAATCTGAGATTGGATCACATGACAACCCAGCAAAAAATCACTAGTCAACCTAATAATTACACCAATTTCACTATTTCCTTTCTAAGTTATAATTAATTTAGCACAAAATTAATTAATTACATATTTGTTTCATTCTTAATTTGCACTGCATATAGTACAATTTAATCTATTTTTAACTTAGTACTACACATCTGTACTCCATACCACTTAAGCAACACCTGACTTGTGCTATACTAGCTACAAGCTACACCAGCTACACAGACCTAAGTCATACAAATTACACAAGTTATACAAGCCACCTATTGTTATACAATACAAAATATACCTTCCTGAGAAGCTCTCTCTGATCTCATCATATTTAAACAAATACTATAATTCAATATAACCAACATGCCTACTCTAACTAGTGAAATTCTAGATACCCTTAACTTGAACTATTTCTACAAAAAGTGTTCTGATACTTTCAGAGTATTCTTCTATGAAGAAGATCCAAAAAATACTATGCCAATTCCTTCTAAAAGTAAACTAGTTACTTGTTTTACTAAAACTCTTCGAAGCAATACCAAAACTATGCATTTTCTCTTTGCATCTAAAACCTCAGCTATTACTAAATGTCTCTGTAGCAATTACCATACTAGCTTCATTTCTGCAAACAACACTGAATATAATACTACTATCTCTAGCTTTATTACTTTTCTTGCAAATCATAATAACAAAAAAACCAAAGTTTTTTTCTAGAATTTGGAAGGAATTACTGAAAGTGTCCTACTATCTTCTACACCAACTTCTTGCCAACATACTTGCTCAAAATGCTGGCTCTTTATTAGATGCAAACTTACTAACAACAACCACAGACTAGCTAATAATACTATTTTTTATGAAAATAAGACATATCATTATGCTTGTCTCTCAAATAATACTACTAACTCTTCCTCTTCTACTAACCTTAGCTCAACTTCCTCAGCAACCTATGACCTTTCTTCTACTAGAAAAAACTTAACCTCTACCTTCTAAAAACAACAACAACTCCAAAACCCTCTCTTTCTATCATTAACTCTCTTAATACCAACAACTAAAACTAACTCTTCTCAACTATCTACTACTACTACTACTGCTACAAAAGAAATCTTATTAAATATAGAAATCAAATTCTCTGTATTTGCAAAAGATAAACAAACTGAGAATCAAACCCTATTACCAAACCCATAAAGCATAGAACTTGACTCACCTAAAACACAAACTTCAAAAGAGAATAATACTAACAGTATACTAATTTAACTAACACAAAACAAAACTTTATCCTATGTAAATGTTCTAACAAAAGATTTACTAAAACCTTATACTAAAACTAATAAACCCAAACCAAACCCAGTATTCAACTAGCTCACTAACTTTCCAATCACAGAAGAAATAAAACCTAATACTAAACTCCAAACCAAACTATCCTTTCAACTCTTTACTTTTTAAAAGAAAATCTCTTTAACTTCACTCTAGAACAAACATCTTTTAAATACTTTATCTATACAATAGCTAGTCAAAGACCTGAGTTCTTAACAGAACTTATTTACCAAGCAAACTCAGATATTAACTCAGATGCAACAATTTACTTTAACCTTATTAAATCAACTCTAAAAGATTTATTAGTAAAATTTACTACTATTCTTTTTACTAAATTAAACTACAAAGAGATCTTTGCATCTTCTATTACTATTCTACCACACAAAATTCAAAACTGCTTTAAAATTTGCTTAAATATGACAAGACTTCATCTCTATTTAACTAATAATTTTCAATCTATTAATTATATAAAATTTATGAAGACTTTAAACTTAAACCAAAAAAGTTCAAAATTGATTCAACAATTGAATGCATTGACCAAGAAAAAGAATATTTTACTATTTCATCAGATCTGAGATTTAATATTAAACTATTATTCAACCTCTCTAAAACACTTTTCCTTGATAATTTTAATATTCCACCCTTAAAAAACTCAGTAGATAATCTCAACAAGTGGTTTGAGAAAATCTTCTCTGCTTACTCTCACCAATTTGATAAACCTATTGACAAACAAAAAACCCTTACTTACTTCAAATACCAAATCAGACAACACTTTATTCTTCATCTAGCTAAACTCTTTCTAGAAAAATATGAAATAAAAAAACCTAGCTCTTGATACAAATGTCAAATAGAAGCAACTTGATTCTCTAACTATTATACTCTTACATATACAAATAAAATATATAAATACCTTAAAGCAACCAATGAGTTAGACAAACTAGACACTAAAAACAAGGAAAATGAAAAAAATAAAAAAACTAAATAGCATGACTCTAACAAACTATTTAAAGCAGTGATGAAATACTCAGAGGTTGCCTACTCACCTAGTGAAAGTAAACAATAGAAAGCTCTACCTTTGGATACTTCTATTTTTTATATTAACAGAGAACATGAAGCTATATTAAAAACTAAAATTTCTACTCAACTTCTTGATGAGTTAGCTAACCAAGTAAAGAAAAATGCTTGTAAAGCTAATAATGTCGAAACAAATATTAAACACTATAATTATTACTTCTACTAATATCTAATAGCCTATCATAACTATGCTGCACAAAACCATAAAATAAGCTTTCTTAACAAAGAAGAAGGTATCAAATTTTTAACTGAGCAACTCATTAATACACACTTCCTAGTACGTATAATCACATATTATAACATTATACTTAACAACACACCAACATACAAAACAATAACTGAATATTATTAAACAATAGCTGTACTACAGGCTGAAAGGTTTTTAAAAGAAAAATTTAATATTAACTTCAATCCAGTAGAAATAGTAGACTCACTATTCTTAGAAATTAAACAAACTCCTTCTTTTTAGTAAGCTTGTCTTCTACAAATCCACTAATCTCTCCTAATCTTGTAGAAGATATTTGTATAGTAGTCTCATCACTAATACAATTGAAACAACAAGGATTACTACTATACTATAACAAATTTCTAACATACTACAATCTTCTTCTCTTACACAACAACCAACTATTGAATCCTTCCTTAACTACTTAAAATCTCATAAGTTCAACTATAAAACAATATTCTTCTTTAACTCCAAACTTGGTAAAGCACATATATATATCCCTGATAATATATACCCACTCAACAACCACTTATTTATAGAGTCATATTAACTTCTAACATATTACAACTTACCATTAAAATCACAAACTTATCTAACTACTAATTTTAATCTTAATCTTAATATAGTAACCCATAATATTCAAGACTTTAATATTCTAACTAAAAGACAACTCTAGGAAGAATATTGTATAAAAGAAAACTTTAATATTGCTAGCATTACTGAGACTAAACTAAAAACTTCATGATCTCAAAAATTTTTAAATACTAAAAACTTCTCCTACTTTTAGGCAAGCCTTGAAAACTCTGCTAAAGGAACTGTACTTATGATCAATAACAATCTGAAGCCATATTTTCATAATATGCTAACATATCATGAAGGAGCTATTGCAGTTGATCTCTTCTTCAAACATGACTTTAAATTTAAAATCATTTTAGTCTATTTATCTACCTCAAACAAATCTCATAGGGACTCAGCTCAAGAAAAAGCTATAACATGGACCTAGCAAGCTCTTAGCTTAAATTTTCTTTCTATTATTCTAGGAGATTTTAATGCATTTACTAATTATATATCTAGTACTTCTTCTAAAATACACTTACTATCCTATTTATATAGTATTAATATATACGATCTAGCTGACTATATAGCAAATTAACAAAATACCTGGCAAAGCAGTAGATATTGCGGCAAAATTGATTATATCTGAGCATATCATCTAACTATACAATTTCTAACTGAATTTTATTATAAAGATTCTCTTACTATAACCAATAGTAACCACAGAATTCTAGTCTCTAAATAGTCTTTTCCTTTTACTTTTTTTGAGAAAACCAGAAACAAAACCAATACTAAACAAAGAATTTTTAATTACAAAGGAATGACTACAGAATTATGGCAAGAATTTGCTAACCAAACAAATTCTAACCTATTAATCAACAATACTCCACTTCTAATATAAACAACAGAATCTCTAGAAACTACTTGGCATAAAATTCAGACTAGTATAATTCAAGTAGCTTTTTCTAAGATCTTTAACAAAAAGTTTACAACTAAAAACTTTTACTATACCTTTTTTTCTAAGGCAATGGAGCTATACCTAGACCTTAAAACTCTAGAAGGAGCAATTAGAAAGGCTAAAAAATATCTAAATAATCTTAATATTCCATATCCTGATCTTTCTACTATAATTAATGATATTAATTCTCAACATTCCTTTAATATTCCCACTCCTACCTGATATTAACTTAATACTAAACTGGATTTTATTTTCTAAAGATTGCTGGAAATCTCTTTATAATATCTGAAACCTAGAGAATACTCATCAAATAAGAGAACATATCAATTAAGCTACAAATAGAAGATATGACCTTCTTCAAACCAAGCCTACTAAAATGATCTTTAGCATTCTGAATAGATATAATGAACCTGTATACTTTAATAATATCAAAACACAGAATGAAATTACAACTAAACCTTCTGTAATTAAATTAGCTATCCAACAACACTTTTACAAATAAACTGCTTATTGAAGCCTTAATCAAACAATCTTCAACTCTGACTAAAATGAAAAATATAAACTCTCTCTAGATATTAAACCTGAATAGTATAACCTTATATTATCAGAAATCACTATTAAGGAAGTTACAGAAACTTTAGGTAATTTGTCTAATAATAAGGCTTATGAACCTTCTGGAATTAGCTATGAAATGATTAGATATTCAGGTCTAAATGCAATTCAAGCTATTACAGCACTACTTAACCATTGCCTAATAATACAAACAATCCTTAAACAATAGAAAGATAGTCGTATTTTTCCTATTCTAAAAAAATTTACCTTTGATGGTAATCTCAATAATACATGTCTAATTAGTCTTATTGAACATATTAAAAAACTTTATACCAAAATTCTAACTACTCGACTTAGCTTAGTCTTTACCTCTTACAAAATTCTTAATTCACATAACTATATAGCTCTACTAGAAAACAGTACAAATACTCTAATACATATTCTTAACAATATTATTGAGGATTCTTATTGTAACAAAAAAGAGCTATGGCTTCTGTTTCAGAATATGAGCAAAGCCAATGACTCAGTTAACCTTAATCTTCTTAAACTAGCTCTTGAACGTATCCAAATTCCTTCTCAACTATGCAATATTATAACTAATCTACTAACAAACTATACAAACAGAGTTATTACAAATCTAGATTTCACAAAACCTTATAATATTAATAATAGTATTGACCAAGGAGAAATAATAACTCCTCTGCTATAGCATATTTATTATGATCTTCTAATTAACAAAATCTCAAGCTTCCACTAAGACTACACTATGTCTGTGACTTGTAAGGACTCTATTCTCATACACAAATACAAAAACCTTAAAGTATTATTTTCTGTACTAGCTTATATAGATGACATATTCTAGATTACAAACTCTAAATCAAACTTAGAATCAATAATACAAATAGCAACATCATTCTATCAGATAGCTAATATTCAAATCAATCCTCACAAATCAGTTCTTATTACTAATACCAAAAAATAATCTGAGCTAAACTTTATTAACTCATCTATACAACCACAACAATCTAATATACCATTCAAATTTCTTGGCTGCTAGTTTACTTTGGATAGTAAACAAACCCAGCAAACCAAACTTATTATTAATAAAATATCTCACCTAACTAACGCTCTTAAAACCAAACATATAATTGACAAACAAGTCAGTTATATTATTAATACAGTTATTATACCTATTATTGAATACCACATCCACAATATTATCCTTCCTCAAACAATATGCAACAAAATTCTTAGCTCATACCTCTCAGTTGCCAAATACAAATCTAATCTTGTTACAACAACACCAAACAGTACTCTACTCAACTACAACATTTATGGTATCAAAAATATTTGAGATATTCAACTCTAATACCATATTTCTAATTTTTTGATTAGACTATGTGATATTAGACTTTTAGATATCTCTACTCAGATTAGACTGCAACAACTCCAAAATAATTTGTGGTCTATTACAAATATCCTCTAACATCCACAACCACAAATTGATGGCCCAAATAAACATTCAACAAATTTTAAAATTATTCTTCTTTTTAATTATCTAAACATCTCTATTTTAACAAATACTAACAACTTTCAACCTATTACTATCTCAGATCCATATACATCTCTTGAAAAAATTCTTCAACATAATAATCTTTATAATTCTTTTAAACATCAACTATGAACAAAGCAAATATTATTTTTTGAACAATTAACATCTGCTAACAATTATACACTTTTAGACTGGACTCAAATTTCTCCTAGACTAAACTATTTATCTAAAAGCCGTAAACTGAAATAGTTCACAACTCTAAAAACAATAATTCTGAAACATACCTCTACTAGAGCTATTTATAACTAATTTCAGCTACTAACTAATAACTCCTTAGTCCATACAACTAGCTATTTTAGCACAAGGGCTAAACCTTAGCTAATAACCTACTTGTTATTATCATCAACAGTTATTATTAGCAAAGCCTAATACCTATTTCCTGATAAGAATACTGTATCTATTATACATTGGATACTACAACCAAACTCTAACTCTTCTAACTTATATTTATACTCAAACCTAACATATTTCCCTTGTCAAGGTTGTAGTCTAAACTCAGAAAAAGTAACTAGCTCATTCACTTTTGAAGTTTTAGCTATATCTTCAACAAAATTTCTTAGTCGAAAAACATAACAGAAACTTCTTAACAAACTTAAACTCAATGCAAATTACCTAGACCTTTTATACTCAATTGCACTTCATGACTTTTCTACTATTCCTCCACTTCCAATTTTACAAATAACCTCTTCTTCAATTTCAATGATTTTTAATTCTAGTGAAATCACTCAACAACTCGAATCTATCTACTAAAAAAATTACAACCAACAATAATTTGTTTTTTATATAGACAGATCTGTTATTGATATTTGTACTAACCAATGCTCTATGGGTATTAGGTGGGTTCAAGTTAGTGATAACTAGATGATATACAAATTTTCTGAAAAATCTAACTTTGGCCATTTTTCTACAAAGCTGAACTAGTCTTAATCCTATTAGCTATTAGTATATATACTCGTAATAGCTAAATCCAAATTTATACTGACTCTTTATCTATTATCTTTAAATATAACAAACTCCTTAAAAAACTATTTATCTCATCTAAAATCCTTTCTTTAAAATATTAGCCTATTTGAGTAACTCTACTTAACTATATCAAATCATTTAACCTCACCATTAACTTCTATAAAGTATAAGCACATAGTAATAATATATATAATGATAATGCAGATTATCTAGCTAAATACCACCAACTCTTACCTTTCCTTAAATTTAACTATACTAATATATACAATTCCTATCATATAATACAGTTCAAAAGCTTTTCAGTAGAGCAACCTACATGAAAGCTAATTAAAAATATATGCAACTCCCATATTATAGCCTTATGGTCCTCCCAAAGATGAATGCAAAATATTTCCTCTATCTTCTAATATATTGATTAGAATACAACATAGTTCTTTCTCAACAATAATCAAAAAAGATCATCTAACTTCACTACCTTTCAACTTAGCTATCAAAAATCCTTTCATATTAAAAACTTACTAAATGAACTTCTAACACTTTTTATGTAATTACAAACAGTAGGGACTATCAATATATATCTCGTATGCAATTCTAATAAAATTTCTTTGACAATGTAAGCCACCTTAATAACAAAAAAAATAAAATAAAATAAATATAACTTAACTTCACTCATTTCTAAGACTTACTAGATATTATAGAAGATTTATATAAGGATTTTCTTCTATAGCTTAATCTTTAAATTAGCTATTGTATCTTGATACCAAATATAAATAAAATCAATAATGATAAGAAGCTTTTGATGAACTCAAACAAAGATTAGTTATAGCTTCTATTCTAATCTACTCTAATTATAAAGCAGAATTTATTCTCTTAACTAATATCTTTTATAATGAATTTGGAGTAACTTTAAGCCAAATTGCAGATGATAGAAAAGAATATTCTATTGTCTATACAAGCAAAAGTCTTAAGAAAAAAGAAGTTAACTATGGAGCAACAGAATTAGAATATACTACTATAGTATAGGCAATAAACTATTTCCATAGATATTTTGGAACAAATTATTTTACCTTAGTTATTGACTATTCAGCTCTTCAATAGTTAAAATTCTCTTAACCAAAAGAATAATTAGACTAATAGATAATAAAATTATAGCTTTATTACTTTACTGTAATTCATAAATTAGAATGAAAATATTCAAATATTAATATACTTTCTAAATTAGAAACTCAGAAATATTTCTTTCTAACTTTAAAGAAATGAATTTAGACTATTACCAAAATTTCTTAAAATATTTGAAACAGATGAATTTTTTCTTGACTTAACAGACTCTGAAAAACAAATATTAATTAGACAATCTAGATTTTTTTTTTTTTTTTTAAAGTTAAGGTAAGGTTTTGTCTTTATCTTTATTAAAATTTGTGTGAAATTCTGCAAGGAGTTTTTTAAAGTTACAAATTTATATACTAGAATTAAGACTCAGACTATAAATAGTAAACTATCTAATTTATCTGCAACCTAAAC
>CAJVPM010002161.1:0-10387 GCA_910592325.1 Scutellospora calospora | reverse complement strand
TAAATATAAAGTAATATGAATTGTACATAAGTTAATACAGTATATTAAAAAAAAATTCCAGATCCATTAATTATTTATGTAAAATTAGTTTTTTTTTTAAATTTTTTTTTTATTTAATTTTTTTTTTTTTTTTTTTTTTTTTTTTTTAATTTTTTTTATTTAATTTTTTTTCTTTTATATAATTTATAATTTTTATTTTTGATAGCCTGATGTTTCTTAATAGTCACAAGTTATATTTCACATTCTGATAGTATTACGTTCTATATACTTAAAAGTCCAAAAAATTGTATTTATTATTTTATGTACCTGCTTTTTATTATTACACTATACTCTACCAAGTCTCTCCTTTTTTACTGCACTTTCTAATCATACACACACACGATGATATTTTTTTGCGCTTGTCTTATTTAGAGTAACAAAGCAAAGGTTCAAACTTCATATTTATTTATTTTTTTATATACAATTATATCACCAATTGTCAATCATATAGACTCAAATTAGACTCTAAATTACTAAGAATAGTCTGTTATTATTACGATTTGATTTATTATATATATTACAATTTGAGTTATTATATTACGGTTTGATTTACTATATATTAAGATTTGAATCATGATTTAAATTGAGTATTTGTATAACTGATTATATACAGTTTCTCATAATTACATCATTATTATACTGTTACACAGTACTGATTGACATAACCTGGCACAGAATGAATGGGTGCATTAGAAATTGGTTTAGTTTGAGATAAATAGTTATAGATAATAGAAAATCAATATTCAAGAAATTTGAATAAGATATTTTTAAGTTGTGTATGAATTTGAGAGTTCATGTAAGTTATAGAAGTAGTTAGTGAGGAGTTAGAAATTAGAGTAGATTTGTGTGAGTTGATAGTTATGTTTGCTATTTGGTAGAATGAGCTAGCAGTTTGTATAATCTGTTCAAGTTAGTTTTTGAAGTCAGTAATCCAGAGAGTGTCATCTATATAAGCAAGAACAGAGGTATTAGTCTGGATATTTTGAGAGAAGAAGGGAAATATTGTGAGAGGGTAAGAGGTAGAGATAGTATATCCAGAGTATGATGATAAGATTTAGTTGATAAGTGGGTCATAGTAGATTCTCCAGAAAAGTAGAGTAATAGTTTTACTTTGATCAATACTATCATGAACAGTATATGGTAAAGTTAAGCAGAAGTTAGTAATAACCTAATTATTATGGTTAGAGAAAAGGTTGGAGAGTATGTTAATGAGTTGAGTTGGCATTTGGATTCTATGCAGAGATTTAAGGAAGAGATCAGAATTAACAGAGTCATATGCCTTGCTCATATCTTGAAACAGAATCTAGAGAGATTTTTTGTGAACAGAAGCATCTTCAATAAAATTGTTGAGGATATGTATTAGGGTATTAGTGCTATTACCAGGGAAGACAACATAATTATGAGGATTAAGAATAGAGTAAGTAGAGAAAACTTTGTTTAAACAGTTTGTTAGAATTTTGGTGTAAAGTTTTTTGATATATTCTACTAGGCTGATAGGTCTGGTATTATTTAAGTTGCCATTAAAAATTGGTTTTTTGGAGA
The DNA here is from genome assembly GCA_910592325.1 of Scutellospora calospora. Lineage (NCBI taxonomy): Eukaryota > Fungi > Glomeromycota > Glomeromycetes > Diversisporales > Gigasporaceae > Scutellospora > Scutellospora calospora. Next base: position 8,806 of record CAJVPM010002161.1, on the reverse strand, counting down.
TAGGGTATATGTAGCCATGTTTCTATTGTTTTGAAATAGATTGAGTAGTTATACATTTGTTGAGTAGAAGGGTAATAATAGAGGTAGTATTATAGCTAATATGCTTGAGCATCTCATAGCTAATGTCTGATAAGCTACAGGCTTTTTTGTTAGGGAGTTGTTGAATAGTTGAAGTGACTTCTTCTAAGGTAATTTCTGTAAGAGTAGAGTTATACTATTCAGTGCTAACTTGTTGAAGAGGTAAGTAAGCATTAGTCTAGTATTTGTTAAAGATTGAGGAGTTGTAGGGTTTGTGTGAGGTCCAGTTTTCAAAGTGGAATTTGATATGATTTTTAATAAGTGAAGAGTCAGTAATTAGATTAGTTAGTGTTTTAATATTATCAAAGTATACATAGTCTATATGTTAATCCAGAATACTATTGATCATTTTAGTTGGTTGTTCATTTAGATTTTTGCAACGAATGTTAATTGAGTTGTTAATATGTTGGTTTAGATGTTTAGTATTTTCAAGATTGCATACATGAAAGAGTGTTTTCTAGTAGGATTTGGTGTGTATAATCCAACTAGAGAGGAGAGTAGAAGAGATAGGTGGATAAGCAATTTCAAAGTTATGTTTGTTGTTGAGTTCAGAGATAATTACTTCAGTATTAGGGTGTAGATTTGTGTGGTTGTTAACAGAGTTTTGTGTTTGTTTTATTAGATTTCTAATAGTTTTTAGATCATTATGAAGTGAGGTTGCTATAGGGGTGAATATATGAAAAAAATTGCATACAGTATATTTTTTGTTTAGAATATGTTGGAGGTAGCTTGAGTAATACTCATTGAGATTTTATATCAAATTGTTTCTAAGTAGCTATTAACTGAAGTTTGGGTTGAAATACCATGTAAATAAAGATTGTAGTCAATTTGGTTTGAGAATTTCCCCTATTTTTCTTTGTTTATTTGTTTGTAGTCAAATACTCAGTGTTTAGTACATGATTTGTGATATGTTGAAGTGAAGGCTATAGGGAAAGACCAGAATAAAGTGAGTATCATGTGATCACTGTTTGTGAAGGATGAAGAGAAGTCAAGTTAAAAGCTGTTAAGATAGGGAATTAGTGAGTCTTGAGTCCAAATATAGTCAATTCTGCTGCTTTGTCTGCTATTAGACTAGATATAACTGAGGTTATTAGTATAGCTAGCAAGGTCATACATATTAGAGCTATGAAAGTAGAAGATAAGTTTGAATTTAGATGATAAGGGGATTTCAAGTTGTATAGAAACATTAAAATCACCAAGAATGATTAGATGGAGGTTTAGAGATTGAGCCTGTTGAATCTATGAGATGACTTTGTTTTGTATAAAGTTTTATATATTTGAATCAGTGGAGAAGAGATATATTGAGATAATTCTAAATTTATAGTCATTTTTGAAGTAAAAGTTTAGAGTGATTACTCCACCAAGATGGCAAAGTATGTTGTGGATATAGGGCTGTAAATAGTTTCTAATCATTATATCTGTTTCTTTCTTAGAAGTTGAGGAGTTTGACTAGAAGTACTTGAATTGAGATATATTAAGGAATTTGGCTGTAGGGAGGTTAGCTAGTTTGGTTTCAGTAATGCTAATTATATTGAGATTATTTTGAATATAATATGATTCTCATAGTTGCTATTTGGTAAGAATGTTGTAGCCCCTTACATTATAAATAGCAATATTTAGTGTAAGGTCAGATGATAGAGAGTTAGTAGATAGAATAGAAGTTGGGTTATTGTATTGTATTTGATGTGAAGGTATTGGAGTTGAAGTTAGTATAGGAGAAGAAGTATTATGAAATATATTAGATTTGATTAGAAGATATGCAAAGATAGTAAAGTTAGATTTGAGAAGTATAGTATGATGAGGAAGAAGAGTATCCAGAGTATTGATATATATGTATATTTCTGTAAATGTGTTGTTAATAGATATTTTAAAAGGCAAAGAGAATTTAAGTGAGTCTAAGTAGTTTAGAAATGAGCCCAGAAGTTGGGTTAGTGGTAGCAGAGGGAGATTGTAGTGTTGAAAGAAGAGGTTGTAGCATATAGTGGTAGCCTTAGTAGGAGTTGATGAAGAGGGGTCTAAGGCTAATAGAGGAACTTCTGTAGTAGCACTCACTGTATACCTGGTTCTCACAGTTATGGAGGATGCTAATAAAATTAATTAATTTATATTATAAATAATAGATATTGCTAAAATATTTTTAAATTTATTAACAAATCTTAGATATCTAATAAGCAAATTAGTAGAATATGTCTTGATAAAATAAAAATATAGATTTAAGAATTATTAAAAAATATATATTATTATATCTTTTTATCTTAATTAATAATAGAATATTTTAGGTCTAGTGATCTTAGTGTAGTGGTTAGGTTACCAGACTGCTATGCATGAGGTCTGAGGTTCAAATCCTACTGTCGATGAATTTGAATAATTACCCAGACTTTTGTACCTAATTTACAGTAAACTCTGCTCATTTTTGAAGGTTACAACTCTGTAAATCATATTGTACTAATGTCAATTGGACATTAGAAGTTTGATGCAATATTCAAGTTATATTGTATGAATAAATCTTGATAGGATCTATGAGCAAGGGGCCTATATAGTAGAAATCTTAAGTTTGGTAAAGTAGTACAGATTTTAATAGTTAAGCCAGTTAATACCTGATCCAGTGAAAAATCTGAATACAAAGGATATAAGATTAATAGGTATGAGTAAGTCTGCTGTATAATGCAATCTGGTGCTTTGCATTAGCAGCAACACTAACTTGTTTAGTAGCTAACTAGATTGGGATGATCTATTTTATAAAATATCTAGTTAGAACTTGGAAGACTATATCTAGTAGATAGCTATAGCAGAAACTAGATTCATACAAACATCAACAAAGGTCTAAGCCAGATGAATCTGTGAAATAAACACATGACTACTCTAGTAGGAATTACTTCTGAGATTAGTTAAAGCTCTGTAGCTCACAATATGTTAGGCAATATATATCTTGAAGAAGATTTAAACTATGCAGTAAATAGATCTGCATGTAAATTGACTGCTTTAAATAGTCAAATATAGTAGTAATATTAGTTTAGAATAGAAAAAAAGAGTTAATGATCAAAGTATTTAAATAGGTAATTCACAAGTAGGTTGCAAGTATAGTAGCATAGTGTAGAATCAACAGATAGTTGATTATCTGTATGGCAGACTACTTAAATTAGACAATGACTAAAGTTGTATATGTGGCTTGTTATATACTCATCATGTAACTGTAAAACCTTAGGAAACTGTTCATATAATAGTTCCGAAATAACAAACTAATAAAAATCTAATCGGCCAAGAAAGTGGCCTTAAAAAGAAAAAAAAAATAATCTATTACTATAGGTTAGGTGACAAAAATTAACAGAAAGTAAAGCTTCTAAAAAATATAGAGTTTAGCAAGAAATTATGGTCATTAAAATTAGAAGACTTGAACAGTTTTATTCAAAATAACATAAATGATTTAAATCAATTACAAGTAGAAGAATTAAATAATTTACTTATTGGTCTTGATAAATTTTTTGAAAAAGAATCAGCAACTTTCATTAACGATGATCATTGATTAGAATTTTTCTCTTCTGCAGCTTTAGAAAGCACAGATATAATTCGTGCTTCATCAAATTATCATGAACAAGTATCATTTTCTAATATTATTATTAGTAGTAAAAATAATGATGTTGAAATAAATTGGTATAGCTTGGTATGTATCAATTAAATTTATTACCTGTTACTAATCTATTTTATAGATACGTCAGGATTATTTAATTTGTGAACATAATGATAATGATAATAGATTTAAAATTAGAATTTATATATATAGCTTTAATATTAAGAAATTGAAATTTCAAATTACTTAGATAATTACATCATAAAATAACGTTATATATTTATTTTTAATTATAGGTACTACTAATATTCAAGTTTTATCAAGCACAAAATAGTGAACTAATTGAATTCACTTTTGTTCATTAGTATGAGGAAAATAGTGAGTTGTGGGGATGTCTAAGATTAAGATTGATCAAATATTACAGTTGCATACTGATAGATAGCATTGATAAAACTATACATATAGTCCTAAGATTTGATAAAGCAAATGATTATTTAGTTAATAGTTTTATATTCTAATAAAATTTTAAAAATATATATCTATATACAAATAATATATAAAGATAGCAATAATACTCTTAGGTTATAATATCGATTTATAATAATAAATATGATATTTATTAATGTATAGTGATATTTATTAATTAATTTTATTATTAATATTAATTATTCTTTAAAGTTATCGATTTATATCTATTAACAAATTATTAATATAAATTAAATTTATCATTTTATCAATTTGTATTCATTAACAAATTATTAATATAAATCAGATTTGTTATTTTTATCAATTTGTATTTAGAATATAAAAGTGATTTATATCGATTTAAGTTTTTTATCACTTAAAATCATTAATTAATTTTTATTGTTATTAGATATTTTTTTATTATATATCTAGCTTATTGTTATATAAGAATTTTAAAAAATCAATTTATAAGATCTGGTGATCTTAGTGTAGTGATTAGGTTACCAGACCGCTATGCAAGAGGTCTGGAGTTTAAATCTCACTATCAATGAATTTAAATAATTATTTAGACTTTTGTATTCAACTTACAGTAAACGCTATCTGTTTCTGGAGTTGTAACCCTGTAAATCATATTATACTAATATTATCTGAATATTAAAAGTATAATATAATGTTCAGAGAGCATAATATTACATGAATAAATCTTGATAGAATCTACGAGCAGAGGAACTGCATAGTAGTAATCCTGAATTAGTGAAGTAGTATGGCTTTCAATAGTCACACCAGCTAATATTTGATCTAGACAAGAAACAATTGTCCAAAATATGCAGATCAAGTCAGATGTATATAAATCTATTCTATAGGAAGAATCAGTAACACTAACTTGGCTTAGCAGCTAACTAGATTAGAAGAATCTGCCTCATAAAATATCTGAAAAAATAGATACAGAAAACTGGTAAAGATCTATAGTAGAAACTAGAGTTGTATGAATATCTACAAGAGTCTAAGCTAGGTGAATCTGTAAAATAGATACAGACTACTCTAGTAGATTTACTTCCGAGCTTAACTGGAGCTCTGCAGCTCACAATATATTAGACATATGCATCCCAAGAGGACCTAAGCTATGCAGTAAATAGATCCACAGGTGAGCCAGCTAGCTAAAGCAGTCGGCTATAGTAATGATATTAGTTTGGAATAAAGAGAAGGGTTAATAATCAGAGTATTTAAATAGGTAACTTACAGGTGGGTTGCAGGTATAGCAGCATAGTATAGAACTAACAGATAGTCGATCATCTGTATAGCAGACTACTTAAATTAGATAATGACTAAAGTTGTATGTGTAGCTTGTTGTATACTCATCATGTAACTATAAAATCTTAAGAAACTATTCATATAATAGTTCTATAATAACAAACTAATAAAATCTAATTGGCTAAAGAAGTAGCCTTAATAAAAAAAAAAAAAAATCAATTTATATCGATTTTCTAATATATATCAATATATATCTCATTATAAAATTTGGTAATACTACTAATATTAAAAAAAGATTAACTTAACATTATTTGTTGCATCTCTGAATATTGTAATTCTTGAACCTAACAAAGTACTAAGCAAAAATGAACATGTTTATAAGTCTATCAATATATATCTAGAAGATTTTGGTTATACAGAAAATAATATATTAAATTTAGTATATGATGAAGTAATTTATTATTGCATAAAGGATTATAAGAGTGAAGAGCAAACAGTATATTGTATTTTAAAACAATAGCATATGAGCAAAGTAATATGTAGTATACTAATCTTTGCTTTTTCTAGTTATAGACTTTTTGGTCTTGCTACAAAACTTAGTATTAAATTTTTTGATAAACTTAAAAAAGTTGCTAATTATTGAGCAATATTTTAAGTACTAGAATTTATATAAATAGTAGTAAGAGTTATATTTTATAAATATACTAAAGAAAAAAATTTCTATTAATAATATTTTTAAAGAAAATAATAATCTTCTAAAAGTGTAATATAATTTTTACTAGTAAGTAGGATATCTTAATTGCATAAATATAGAATTTAGATAGCTAACTTTGATTTACAAATACATAGCTTGAAGATATTCACAGTTTTATTTTCTATTACAAGAAGATATAAATATGCAAAGTCTATAGTACAATTTATATTAGACTTATATAGTAAGCTACAACTTCTTAAAGATCTTCACTTAGTACTCTTACTTAATTTAATACAAGAAGGGTATAATTTTAGTATCGTTAAGGTACTAGAAATATTTGGAATAAAATTCTTAAAAGAAAATATAACTAATTAAACAACAAATTTGAAAAATTTAATACTAAATATTAAAGTAGCATAGGCTGAATATGATCAGTTTAACTTGTTAATTTTGAAATTTGCTAGATATTACTTAATAAGCAAAAGCCTACGATCTATTAAAAACTGCAAAGAAACTCTTTAGAAATTAATTAATAAACTTATAATAGTATTTAGTAGTCAGTAGCCAGAATTTCATATTTTATTTGAAGAAATAACACAATTAACTGATAATAGTTATCAACAGATATTTATCTATTATAAATTAGAAATTAAACAAATAGAGAATAAAGTAAACAAAATACTGCTATGCAAAAGAAAAGAAAATTTAAACAGATTTTAGTATCTATAAAGACAACAAAAGATAAAAAATATGCAAGTGCAGAATCTGGTCATATAACTGAAAATGTAATTAGTAAATCTATATAAATAAAGCTAAATGATAATATAGAAATTGAAGAGACAAATAAAGATATATTATTATCTAAAACTAATCTATCTTCAGAACCTATAATTCAAATATCATACTTAAGAATATGGTTAATATACTAATTCTCAACTGCTGAAGAAGAAATTCTAAAACAACTTGAAGAATATAAAAATTCTAATATATTACTCACAAATGTTTTTAACAATTTGGTTAAAATTTTGTCAAACTATACTGAATATTAGACTCAAAAATAAATTTGAAATTAGTAGTATAACTGATATAAAAGAGTATAGAGTTTATTACAGTAATATAATCTTATTCTTTATTAAATAAAATAATGTAATTTCAAGTGAATATATTTGATTAAATCTATTTTAAAACTAATTAAATTTAAAAGTTTATTTAATGTTCTCTACTATGGAACTCCTCTAACATTAAATAAACTAATAGATAATGAGTATAAAAATAAAAAAATAAAACCTCTAAATATAAATAAACCCAAATCAGATATAGTAATATGATCTGAAATTTGTCAATCTGAATATTTGATTTAAAATTTAATCTTATACAGATAACAGATATCTATGTAATAAGGGTAATTTGAATCAGATATATTTGAATTATCTAACAAATATTTGTTATCTGTTTAGGTTATATGTAATTACATAATTGATTCATAATTAATTAATAATTAATTTAAAAGCTATACTTTATGTTATAATAAATGATCCTTTATATGTATAACAATGAAAAAATTACTAAAAAAAGAAAATACTAAATGAAAAACAAAAAAGCTAATAATCTACCTATTAAGAATTCTTAGGATGAGATTTCTATTGACATAGTTTTTCAAATTGATTTATCAAATAGAACTAGCTGAGTATAGGAGTTTTTTAGTCTTGAAACTCATAAAGAAGATAATAGAGAATAGGAAAAGTTTGCTATTTGTAAAATTGAAATATTATTTAAGAAAAATGTAGATGAATATATTGAACTGAGTCTTCAACTAATAACCTTATTGGGTATTTATTAGCTGATTATAAAGTTATGAAAAATAATTCATATCCAAAAGAGGTATTTTATATTATATTAAAATTTATTAGTATTATACTACTATAATTTAATAAAAAATATATATTTTTTTTATATATATATTAAACAATAGCTATTATAATCAATACTTACTATTTGACTATATAGTGAAAAAAGGCAACAAAAATTATGGAATATGCTTGTTGATTAGCTTATTGGTAATTCATAGCTATTAATTATTATTCAATATCCTTTATTTTGATGATTAATAAATGAATTAAATCTAGTATTTATTATATGATCATCTTAAAGAAAATGCTATTAGAGTATTTTTCACAATAGATTTTTAGATAGCTAAAAATTGTTGAGAATTTTTTGAGATTACTTGCTTATATATAAATCAAAAATTTCAACTAAATAAAGTTACTCTTACTATACAATATATTTGATATTCTCATATAGCTAATAATATTTATAAAACTGATAAAAATATTATTAAGTATTGTGATTTAATAGACAAAGTACATTCAATTACTACAGATAATACTCTAAATATGAAAAAGTCTGTAGCAAAGATGAATAGAGTTTTATAGCAAGAATATAGTATACATATATTACAACTTGTAATTAAAAAAGCTTTATTACCTGTAAAAGTATTGATAGCTTATACAAAACATTTAATAGACTTCTTTTTATATTCAAAACAATCAGAGCAATTAGAAGAAATCCAAAAAAAGCAACTATAGTAAGTTTAAATAAAATTAAATTTTATTTATATATGTATCCCTTAGATTGTAGGCTAATACAAGCAAATTTGTTTGCATTTTTGCATTTATTCAGCTCTAATTTACTTTTTTAAAATGCAAAAATATTAAAAAAATAATTATAGATAATAAAATTTGAAAATAAGG
>CAJVPM010002160.1:0-10392 GCA_910592325.1 Scutellospora calospora | reverse complement strand
ACCCCAAGACAATATTTTTCAAAAGCTATGAGCTGAACATTTTAATTCCACTGTATTACTAGAAGGAGTTGTGTATCTTTTTGTTATATTTTCCAAATTTTTCTACAGGTCAGTGTTACTCTACATAGGTTCAAGTGATCATCAGAAAGAGTGTCAATATTAGGATAAATTACCTTTTCTACCTTTTCTATTTTTATTACCTTTTCTACCTTTTCTACCTTTATTACCTTTTCTACCTTTTCTAAAAAGATATATAAACCCTCCCTTTTCTCTTTGCTCCAAAGAAGATTTGTCCTTTACAATTTCCTATTTAATAATAGTAAAATAGTTCTAACTACAAGTTCTTTAGTTATTACTCAATAAAGTTCTAAGTTCTCTATTAGTTCTTTAATAAATATAATTTTTTGGCTTTAAAAATAAACTTCTCTAATGAACTGCTACAGTGAAGTAACATTCTACTTTAATACCATTGAGAGTCTCTCTTCTATGTTTTATGTTACTTGAGATGTATTAAAAAGGCTATACTACTTGTAACAGTTATATTGATCATTATCAAATCTCTTCAAATATATAGACAAAAAACTCATTTTTATTTTAAAAATAATTTTTGTATTATCATAGTTAATAATTTTATCTTATATATATACTATAGCTAATAGACTTATAAATTAGTATTAGATTATGTATAATTTGTTATACAAACAAAGTTTATAAGTTAGATTTATAAAAAATAAAAAAATATTAATAAATTAAATAAATAAATAAAAATTTTTTTTAAAAAAAAAAAACCTATTTGAACCTAAATAAGTAAATGAATTTCAAACTGAACTTGAACTAAATATAACTTTATATTTGAGTCTAGTTTAGATTCAAACTTTAACATTCAAGTTCAAGTTCAAATTCAGAATTATACAAATATTATAGTTCAGGTTCAGTTTGAGTTTAGAAGTTCAACTAAACCTAAACAATCTGAACTAAACCTAGAAGCTTTACTCTGATATTTTGAAAATCTTAGTATTTGTTATATCTTTTAAGGTTAAAGTTATCATTCTGTAAAGATTAATAGAAATTACAAACCTCTGTATATTACTGAACTTATAAGATAATTTATGTTTTATTAAGTTTGTTATATAATATTTTAATTTTAGTCTTGTAATATAAAACTTATATTTTTTAGATCTGCAATTCTTTAATTTTAAATAATCTACTAACTAGATTATTTTTTTATTTTAGTTTTTAAACTAAGTTTTCTTAATATTAATATTATTTGTTAATAGATTACATCTTATCTGATTATTTCTAATACTATAATTATACTAATGAATCACTTATATATATATAGATCTTATTTTTTTAAAAAAAAAAATTTGTTAAAGATTTTTTTAATTATGATTTTAACAAAACTTTGTTATTTAGTTGAATTTGAACTCATAATCTTGTAATTGTGATTTGAGAATAATAATTATTATACTATTAACCTACAAATCAGTAATTAAAATTTATTTTTTGTTTTATAAAAATTTTTTTTTGTTAAACAAATTTGTAAATCAAATATTACTTATAGTATATATTTTATAATAATTGTTTATAAGATATTAGATTTAATTAGTTCAAATTAGATTTTGTATAATATATTATAAATATTAAAAATAAATCTAACTAATCATATTTGTTTAAAACTATATAGCTAATAAGTTATTAGTATTTCGAAACTAATAATTTGTTAAAACTAAAACAAAAACTAATATTAGTTAAAAAGGTTATACTATATATATTTTTTTAAAAAAAAATTTATTAAATTTGATTTGAAATATTTTTATTCAAAGTTAGTAAAACAACTCAAATATTTTAAAAAATTAAAACTAAATTAAGTTTTCTTTTAAACTTTAAACAAAAATATTTTTATTTAAAGTTTAAAAATATAAAAAGTAAAATTTGTATTTCTAATTGGTTGAATATTAATACCACATATTCAGATTATGTGTTAAAAGATGATTAGTAAATCTGATATTATAAAATATAATAATAGATTTTACTTTTATATTGTATATTCTTTAATATGATTTTGATATTTATAAATAATACGTAAAAATATCAAAAAACATAGCCTTTTCATTTCCGAATATAATTAAATCATCAATAATATGAATTTGAAATTGGTTAGCCGATTTTATAAAATTATATACAGTACGTACGTATAATACGTATATTATCTGTTATGTTAAATTGTTTCAAATAATCTGTATATTAATTAAGAAGTAATAGTCATCTATCACGTGAATAATGTAATATAAAAGAAATCAAAAATTAATAATGTATATACAATGATATAAATAGGACAATTAGAAATAATTAAAGCTAATGAATGGTTAAAGAAAAGCTATGTTTTGCTTTTTTTTTTGATTTAATCAAATTTTTTTCAGGAAAATTTTTAATCCTGAAGAGATTTAAAAGGAATTTTTTGGAAATATAAAAAAAAATAGCAATAACAAAATTTTTTTTTTTTTTTTTAACAAAAAATAAAATTGAATGAATGAACGAACGAGACTATATAACAAGATATGTGAATATATGTATGAAAAAAAAAAAATGAAAAAAAGACGTTAATATATTACACAAAAAAAAAAAAGGCGCATTTACTGTAGAATATTTTTTTAAAAAAATATTAAATTTGGAGCGAATCGTGATAATAATCGTTAAAAGAATTTAGTAGTAGTAATGTTCATTAAATAAAACTCATAAATCATGAAACATAAACTCGGCCACCGTGAAAATTACATGATTATAACTAATGGTGTTAATGTAGTATCTATAGTAAAGTGTAAAAAAAAAAAAATTTGATTTGAAAAAAAAAATCAAGCCAAAAAACCATCATCTATCATATAATCGTGCCTCCTATGATCATAAAGAGTCCCAGAATTTCGACTATTCCTAACATTTGGCACTTGTTGATAATCAATTTCACTTCTTGAATAACTTTGACTTCGTCGAAACTTTCGACGATCGGGATCACGCCACGCTAACCATTGAAGAAATACGACAGAGTCAAATGATAAGGTACCGATAGCTCCCAGTATGTAAGGAACGGCTTCACGAAGAAAAGAAGTATCTTTTGATGCTAATGGGTTAGTCAAAATGCACAGAGTATAGGCGAGATTAGCAAGAGCTGCAAATATGAACAATAGTATTGAAAGTCCTTCAACAGATTTTCTTGTATACTAAAAAATAAATAAATATATATATATATATAAGTGGGATAAAAAATATATATAATATCAGATATATATAAAAGTAAAGAAAATAATACATTTTTCCATATTTGCGGCATTCGGCTGGTTAGATATAGCACAGTGCAAGCCCAGGCCATTATCCTCCCTATAAACATATCGGTATTTATTTGATCATCATTATGGAGAGTAACATCATTAAAATATATAGCTCGAGAGTGGTTGTTTGGAAGGGTTGTGGAAAGGGAAGGCTTTATGATAGAAGTGGAATGAAAAGTGAGAAGGAGGACAGCGAAAACCATTGAAGAACTAATTAAAAAAAATTAAGATCAATTAAATTACAAAGAAAATTAAATTAAAATCACATGATGAACAGTAGAAAAATATAATTATAGGACTTACATTCGTTTATGTGTTCCTTTCTTTAATTCTGGAAACGTGTAACTTTTTTTTGCACCTTCTAATATCGAGTCTCTCAACGAAATCATAGAAAATCTTGAACCATGTGGTACTTCAGAATCTAAGGTTAGTTCATAATCAAGATTCTTCGGATAGAACCAAGAGTAATAAAAGTATTGGAAAAAAAGTCCAAAGTCCACAGAGCAGAAATAGATTGCAAGATACGTCTGTAAATTGAGAATACAGGTAAGTGAGTGAGAAACGAGAGAAAAAGAAAGGCAGTCACATGATCAATTACCTGGAATGGCAACTGCTTAGTCAGTATGCAGCCGGCCAGATTTGCCAAATCGCCCAAAAGCCAATTCATTAAAAAGTATAAACTAAGTCCATCCGCGGACTTATTACGGTAATTTGTTAAAATTTGGCTAAGTATGAAAAAATTGATGATCAATCAATTGACCAAGCCAAGGGAAGATAAGATAGGGGCAAAAAAAAAAAAAAAACTTACGGAAATTGGGCACATAACCAGCATGATATAGAAACAATTCCTATAAAAAAAAATAAGATAATAATAAAATTGGGTAAAGTAATATATTATGAGATTAATATGAGGATTCGATGGAAACCAACAGATGACTAAATGATGACTAGCGACAACTAGAAATAACGATATAAATAAGCCTCTCTCTCGAGATATATATACCTAATATAAAGCTAGTTGCTTCCCAGTTGCCATATACACAGGTTCCGAATAAAAAATGTATCCAACGTATATATGGATAACCATCTTCTGATATAGGTTCACACTCTGAATACATCATCAAATAAATTTTTTGTTTTTTAAAAAATTGTTTTTTTTTTTGTTTTTTTTTTGTTTTTTTTTTAAAATGATTTCGTAGATTTAGTAGTATTAGGTGGTCATAAAAATTTTGAAAGCGTTTATCGTCTTTAATCGATTAATCGATTAGGAGTAGAAAGACTCGATTATTAATAGTACACGTTATAAAAAAAGTTACTAAAGAAAGGATGGTGGCCGAGGAAAATATCATTGAAAACGAGAAAAAAAAATTCGAAAAGTTAAATAGGGGGTTCTCAAGGTATAAATGTAAAATATACAGAAAAGTTAATCAGATACGTAAGCATCTTGTATCCATAATAAAAAAAAAAAAGACCGAAGATAAACTTGTTACATGAATATACTGAATAAGTTATAATAAGTTATATATTATTATGTAATATGATAATAATAAAGGTAATATAAAGGTTATAAAAATAAAGAATAAAGTAAATATCACAAGCATAAATAATAAAATGCGCGGTTTATCGATAGGAACAGTATATTTACATAGTATAAAAACTCATTTTAAGCCATGTTTAAATTAATGATATTCAGACCTCCGTGTTGTGTTTGATGAACAGATCTCGAAAATTGTGTAACTTATCAAATGACCAGAGCATTTTCTCCTTTGTAACCTTATGACACTGCGTACTTAATATTTGCGTATGCGTCACACTTGAGGTCACCTGTTAAGGTAGAAAGTAAACAAACATGTAAGACCTTTATGGAGATACAGTATGTTGTGAACCTGTTATAACTTAACCAAGAATTAACCAGTGCTACACTTCTTTGCTATTTAAATGATCTTTTCTCGTCATTGACCAGTTTTTTAGCCAGCCATTTTCATCACTAATACTATTGTGTTTTACCATTACAGCTACTAACAGTATTGTTATCATTCAATTCTCGCTCAAATCATTGTTCACTTCGTAGATATGAATGATAGTTATGTAAAAATGCTATCTCGTACGTAACAAGATAATGCGCATATACATTCCTTATGCATGAAAAAAGGAGGTATTTAATACTCGTGTACTAATAAATGTATTATCTTTGCAATCAGAATTCGTTATCTTTGCCATCTATTTATTCTAAATATATAATAAAAAGCCATGTTATTTAATAAAGTCAACGAAGAAAGAATTTGGATCATTAATTATCATTGTTTTATAATTGGTCACATGTTGTATTCAATCGCATTATTATTGTTGACTCGTGATCCTCAAGATACTTTTTAAAGAATGCCACAGAATAAAATATAAATTAATAGAATAAAATTAAATAGAATTAATATTATTATACTGCACGGAATTTATTTTCGTGTAAAGTATATGTACGTATGTCTTGCTGAACAGTGAATTTTTTTTTTTTTTTTTTGAAGCATCAACATATGATGCATACATGATAGAGAACATTTTTCTTTTGCTTCTTTAATATTCTTAATATTCTTAATATTCTTATTATTCTTATCAAGATCCGTATATTGATTATGATATAATTATTTGAAAATCTTTCTTATTTTTATCGCGCGGTGAATTTTATTGGTAAAATATTTTAACTTTGTTCGGATTGGTAAAAAAAGATTTAAACTACTCATGTGTTCAATAGATTTAAACTATTTAATGAATTTCGTCAGAAACCAATATCGCGTAATTACACATGAGTTTGATAATTAATCATCCAAAACTTTTTTCATTTAAAATAAAAATAGTATTTATCGTTATGGTACTCATGTCTTGACGCGCACAAAAAGAACATCCACGAATTGTGATACGTAGATACTTTTGCCTATCTATTCAATGATGATTAATTGCTAATCAACTTTTATTGATAATTACGTAACAATCATTTATATATTTAACTGATAAGGACCTGATATCAAAAATTGTTTCTTTAAAAACAGTAAATTAATGTCTTAAATCCCTATTATTTCCGATAAAATCCATTGTTAAAAAAAAGATAAACAAAATTAACATGTTGTGATACATACATACATTGCTCTAGATATCGAATTTTTTATTGTATTCTACAGTTTTATGTGGCTAAAAATTGGCGGGATGTTAATATTAATCATGTGATATTTGATATTTCTATATTTTCTCGCTTTCTAATATTCACGTGGTAGTTGTTTTCTAATTCGCGTAAAATTGAAATTCGATATCTTTTTTTTTATTTTTATTTCATGCATTTTTATTTTAATTCAATTTAAATTAACTGAAAAAGTATGAACCTTTATGGATTATGCGTATTAATAAATTTGTGTTATTTATATAATGTATATTAATAGTATAGTAATTATCCAATAGTTTTAAAAATTGTGGTCGGTGCGTTATATTGATCTTAATGTTACAACTAAAAAAAACAAACATCATTTATCATATGGGTTTTGAGTAATTTATCTGTTATGTCACTTACATTTCAGTTTCAAGCTCGTGTACATAAGCAGCCAATGTTTTTGACAATGTTTTGACAATGTTTGGTTTTTGTTTCATGTAAGAAGCTGGTTTTAGGCATATGTGTACCTTGTTAGCGGGAAAAATAAATATTAAAAAAATCCGGTAATAAAACGCCAAAATTTTATTTTGGTAACTTTGTATTATCTATCCTATCTCATTATATCATTTACGTATTTGCTTAAAAAGTTAATCAGATAACTAACTTTCTTATGATTACGCGACTCTGATTATTTCTTAATTGGTGTTCATAATATACCCATTCTTAGCTTTATATAATTATCTTATTACGTATTATAAACTATACGTAGCATATTCTTATTATAAACTAACGTAGCATATAATTTATATATTCTTATTATAAACTATAGAATATGCGTTAACTTTCTTCAAGTTTTTAAATATATATATAAATGGAACTATGTTTAGTCAAGTCTATTCTCCCCCACAAATTTCCCATAGTCGAATCATCTTGTCGCATCATCGTCATGTATCATCATGTATCGTCATGTATCATATTATAGTAGATATAATCCCAATCCGAGAATTTTATTGTAAATGTTACCCGTGAATATTATGTAAATACTATTTTTATTTTATGTGATCAATATTGATAGGTCAATATTTTTGTTAATTACAAAGGCTCTACAGGATTAATTTAATAAAATACCATATTTCATGTGTTAATTTTCTCTACATTATTCTTTTTATTATCAGATATTTTTACAAAATTATTATTATTTTATACTTTTACACTTTATTTTTTATTACTAAATCATTGTTTGCATTCATTATCTTCCATTTATGTAGGATAAGTTGTACCGACACTCTTCGAACTATATATATTATTAAGTAAATCTTCATTATCTTTTCATATTTAAATTTTATGACAGTGAATTATTATCAACGATAAAGAATGCTACACGTCTTCTTTTATATATTTAATAGCTTCTCAATCAAGTGATGATACTAATACTTCTCTTTTTCGCCTTAAAAAATATACTCTACTGTATATTCTATTCTATATTTCTATTTTTTTTTTCATTATTGACGTTAAGATTTTTGTGTATTGCCATTTAAATGCTGATACGTAAATTATTATTATAATTACGTATAATTATTTATTTACGTACCGGTACTATTTCTGCATTACAACTTTGGCTCAATTTAATCTGTAAACAAAAAAGCATGGTTATTTGGTAGTCAATTTTCCTGAATTCGGGTGATTTGTAATCTATTTGATTCACAGAACCTGCATTTCTGTTAATAATTGACTACGTACCTAACAGGCTAATGATGTAATGACTATGTACGTCGTAGAAAAAAAAAAAAAAAAAAAAAAGGATTATGTATAACACAAATTAGGATTGTCACATTATCGTTATATATTTTATAAATATATATTATGTTTTACGTATTTTTTTGAATTCTTTTTGTTGAAAATTTCTATCGTCATGGAGGACGCTGACCGATTTTTCGAACTCGGAATAATGATACAAAAGGCTTTCAAAATGTTATATTTAAAATCTACTAAATTAGGACATACTAAAGGAATCTTATACGTTTGATGATATTATTAGTTTTGTATTGGTGTCGAAAAGATTCGAATAAAGTGTTCATATGATATAGGTAACTGTCAGAGGATGTTCCAGGTCTTTTGAGTTTTACTATCCGGGTATTCTCATAGAGAAAGAAAATCGTTATAGAAAAAAAATATATATATATATATTTTTGATACAGAATACAAGTCGTCATATTAATTAGGATAATTAAAAAAAAAAATTGTATGGATACTTTTGATAAGTCGATAAATATCAAGAAGCAAAAAAAAGGTAAATTCATCAAATTACTTGAATAGAAAAAAAAAATTAACAATCATTTCATTAAAACTCATGAATTATCTAACACTGTTGCACTCGGAATTCTTTTAAAAGAGGAGTTAGACAAATTTTACAAAGACAAGAATGTTGAATGTTCGGATTAATGTGTGAAGAAGCAAACAAGCACATGTTGAAGGAAATCTTTTCAAAAATCTGATATGAATGAAAATTTTGAAATATTTCATATAATAATGATTCTACCTTTTATCTCGTTTCAAAAATTCGTAACCAAATTTAGTTCAGGTACTCCTGATATTATTATATCTAATTGGAAAATGGTTATATGGTGTGTCAAAAGTTAAAAGGGCCCCCATTTTTACAATTTTTTGAAAAATGAGTTTTTGTTAGATTCATGTAAATCTTTGACATGATTAACATTTTTCAATTATAAATGAAAGTCGATTTGTATAATGAAAAATCAAGATAATGGTAAAAGAAAATTACTCGAGGCCAATACATCACGAGGTTACCTGTTACCTTTAACCAATCTAAATCGTAAAATTTGATTGATCCCGGATTAGTCCGAAAATCAAAACAATTATCTAATATGTAAAAATAGATTCTTAACTTTTAATACTCTATATAGAAAATTATTGTGGGGGATGATCGTGAAATCGGATGATGCTGAAATTTTATTATGAAAATTTAAAAATTTTTAGAGCCTTTTTTGTTAGCTTTTTTTTAGGTTAGGGTTAGAGTTTAGAGTAGAGTTGTTAATAAAAGAGTATATATAGATTTTAGTAAGTATTATAGATTTAAATAGAGACTCTAAATTTTAGCTTTATCTGATTTTACGATTATTCTCTACAATTATAAATCAATTAATATATACTAGAGGTTGAAACCGGTTTTAATAATTCGTGATATTTTAGAAATTTATCCAATTAAAAAAAAACTTCTTTAAGTTCTTTTTCTACTTGCTCATCTTTTTTTATTTTTATTTTTTGAGCTAAGTTTCTGTTATCTTAGTTTCTTGCTACTTCTTTGAACTTTTCCTCTTTTTTGTTTTCTTTTAAATTAGATTAGCTTGTTTATATTCTTTCTTTTTACTTTTTAGTTTTTTCTTTGCTTTTTTGTAGTTTTTAGTATAGTTAAAGATTATTATATATTAGAAGTTTTTATATTCAAACTTAGTAATTTTTTTTAGATAAATATTTCTTCTGATTAACTATTTTAGTAACTTTTTTCTATGTTTTGTATTATTTTTAAAGATTTTAATAGTTGCTATTTTAATTTTTAAATTTTTTTTTTCTTCATATTTATTTTTATTTAATATCTAGATACTTTTTTCTAATGAAGAGTTTGAGTCTGTAAGAAGCAAATTATCTTCTAACTCTTTTTCAGTAATATGTTGTTAGTTTAAACTTACTATACTATTTTTTTTTTATTAGTTTATTGAACTTCTTCTATTTGACTGAATTTGTTTTTATTTTTTTATTTGCTAATATTTAATTATTTTCTAATTCTATTTCTAAACTTTTTTTTTTTTTTTTTTTTTTTTTTTTTTTTTTGACGGTGGTTACATTTCTTAGCTTATTTTGTTTGTTTTGTGTACCAAGGTAACAAATAGTTAATTTCATCAAGTCTTCATTTAA
>CAJVPM010002159.1:0-10400 GCA_910592325.1 Scutellospora calospora | reverse complement strand
CTCTTTCATAATTGCAAATTACCTTAAATCTTCTTTGTTAAGTTTTATAAAAACACTCTAAAGACTTTGACAAAATATAGTAACAAGGAATATTACACAAAGTATTCACTGTTATTAGTCTCTCTAGTTAGTTGGTCTTGCTAAAGAAGTCAAACTAATATAACAATAGGTTAAAAGAATCCCTAAGGTGTTAGTCTTAGCATTATTAAATATATGAAGTAAGAGAATATCCATATAAGAACAAATTTTTTGTCAAATCAGAAATATTAAATAGAGATTGTAGTTGAGTCATTTGAGATGAGCTTGTTGAAAATAAAGTTGGAAAGAAGACCTTTTTCTTTTTAGCTTTTAGTGTTATGTTTTGAGCTATTTCCTATTGATGTTAATAAAGATTTCTTTGAGACCAAATATCTTGATAGAACTAATCAAATATGAGGTTAGAGAGCTTTATAAGAAATATTACTATTTGGTTATGTAAAGTAGCTTTAAGATTATTAAAAGTAGTTAGTGGATAATAGTCAATAATAATATAAAAAAAGAGTAAAGGAATATTATTCGATAAATATATAGAAAGTAGTAAAAGAATATTTAAAATTTGTTGTATAAGTAATGAGTTAAGTTTGAGATCTAAAAGTATATCTCAAATAATATTTATTAGTATTTCTGTATTATTATGAGAAGTAAAAGGACAAGAAAAGAAATATAATATGCTTTTAAGATTTTGACATCTTGTGCAGTTAGGTGTAGAGTAAAGATGAGGATAACGGATAGAAAGATTTTGTATAGTAGGAAGATTATTTGTAATAATTTTAGTTTAAAGTAAGTATTTGTAGAGATTATTTTCTAAAGAATTAATAATAGAGAAAATAATTGACTATTTGGTTTAGAGAGGTTTTGGAGATATTTAAGTTGAGAAAAATTATATAATTTTTTAATAGTTATTGTATTTTTGATAAAAGTTTGAAGTTTGAAAGAGATAGTATATTGGTGCCATTGAAAATGAATTGAGAGATTTAATTTTGTAATATCTATTAATATTATTGGTTTAGAGGTTCCATATTTAGCTAATAGATCTGCTTGATTGTGAATATCATTTTTTGAATGAGATTTAACTTTGTGAGTAATTAATTAGAGATATTTTTTGATTATAATTTGATTAATTATAAAAATTATATCCCAATTTTTTTCTTGAGAATAGTGATATTAGTTGGAGATTTTAGATAGTTAATAGCAGTTTTGTTATCAGTATAGATATTAATAGTTGAGTTGGTAGGTATAGTTAATAGTAGATATAATATTGCTTCTGTTTCTGTTCTAAAAGTATCAGAATATAGGAGGACTGCTACATTGAAATAGATCTTTGCATTATTTTTAGTGATCTAAACAATTCTAGCTTGAATTTGTAGAGTTCTAATATTTTTAATTGAAGTATCTATGTAGAAGTAGAGATTATCAGAGTTTAGATCTAGAATTTGATAATATAAATTAATTAGTTAATTTTGGTATAGAGAAGATTGTATACAATCTTGGATTATTTGTATATCATAAGGAGGAAGAGTAATTTGTGGAGAAGAAATTAAAGTTTGGTTTAGTGATATTAATTAATATTGTTGTTGAATTTTGATTAGAGCAAGAATTTCTTAAATATCAATTTAGATATTATATAAATTATTTTTTTTGTGAATTTTAAAGTTAGAGATATTAATGAAGTTTAGATTAGAAGGTAGGAGTAGTTGATGAATTTGTAATTGTATTTGTTCTTGTTCAGAGGTGTTATGAGTAATTAGAGAGTAAGATTTGTTAAGAGGTTCATTATATTGAAAGTATAATTGAGTATTTGATTGATGAAAGTAGCATAGTAGAATATTTTTAAGATTATTTAGAGAAAAGTATTCAAGTATATTAAGGAAATAGTTAGTTTGTAGTAAGTTAAGTAGTGGCTATTTTTCAGGAACAGTTTGATTATCTAATTTAGCAATTAGTTGTAAGAACTATTTTAGAAGTCTTTCTTTTATAAGCTTATTTGTTCAAAGATATATATTATTCCAAGAGAGAAAATATAAGTTATCAGCTGTTGTTATTTGTTCAATAAAGAGAAGTTTGTTGTTTCTGAGACTATTTGTAGTTGCAATATTTGTGTTTGATGATAAGATGGTATAGATATTAGATTGTAGTAAAAGAAGTGATGATAAGAGTAAAAGTAAGTAGTTAATAATTGCTATTATAATATTGTTTTTTGCAAGTTGAGAGAGTTGAAATATTAAATTGTAGTTAGTAACTTTGTGGAAGTGATATATTAAAATTTCTGTAGTGAGTTAAGGTTGCCATATTTTATATAGTCAATTCTTTATTTTTAGTAGAGAGTTATTATTAAAAAGTCAATCTATATTTGATACTGAAATTTTTTGAATTAAATTTGAAAGTGTGGGGAGATTTAAAGATAAAAGATTAGTTAATATTATATTATTTAAATTTTTTGCAAGTGAAAGAGATTTTTTGATATGAATTGTAAAAAGATGGGAGAGTTTAGCCTGTTGAGAAGGGTAGAGAGTAACTATTTGTAAAAGATATTCAAAAGATAGTTGTAAAATTAAATTAAATAATCTAGAAATTTGAGTTGGTGTAAGTTTTTTGTATCAAGTTAAAGAAAGAAAATTTTCTATTTTATTAAGAATAGCTTCATAGATAGGTTGTAATGAACTATAACTATTTAAGAAGATACTAAAATATCTTATTACTTCTGTTTGTTTGCGAGATGTTATTATTTGATTATTGTATTGAAGTTGCTAATTATATTATTGAATTTTTGATTTGTGATAAATATATAAAAGATCTGATTTGGCAGGATTGATTTCAATATTATTTAGTTTATACAAATTATTAGTATTAATAAGAATATCTTGTATAGTCTACAAGTTTTCTGTATGCCATGTAGTATCATCTATATAAGCTAGTGGTAGAATAGTTATAGATGCAGAGTAGTGTTAAGAAATTGTTTCAAGTGGTAATAGTGTTTGGATTTTTAGAAAAGATTTTTGATATTTGTCATTTATAAAGGAAAGTATAGGATTATAATATATCTTCTATAGTAGAGGAGAGTAAGTTTCTTCTTATTCAATACTAGATCTGATATTAACTAGAAAAATAAGGCCAAAAGTAGTATTTATTTGAGCTTGACGCTGTGTATGTAATTCTGTTATAAAGTCAATACTTTGAAAAGGTATTTCAATTCTTTTGCAAGTATCCTGAAGGCATGAGATATTAATCTTATCAAATGCTTTTAATATATCTTGAAAAAGAATTCAAGCTTCTTTTTCGTGAAGTTTGTAATATTCAATGGTATTTTGAAGTATTTGTATTAGAATATGAGTTGATGAGTTTTTGGTAGTAGCAAAGTTGAGATTTGAGAAAAGTTTATATTGAGTGATAATTTTGTCAAGACATTGAGTAAATATTTTTGTAAGGTATTTTTTAAGAGGTTCTAAAATAAAAATAGGTTGCACTTAATTTAATGTATAATCACATGCAGATTTTTTTGGAATTAAGAATATGTTAAATGTTTTCCAAACAGTTAGAACTTTTTGGAGTTAAAGACAACAACTAACAAATTGCTTTAAAATATATTGAGCTTTAGGACTAGCATATTTAATATATTTATAGCTAGTTTCTGAGAGACTAGTTGCTTTTTGTAGAAGAAGATTTTTGATAACAGAGATCTATTTCTCTTTTGAAATTTCTGATAGAAGGTTTTGAAAATATTTTTCATTTTCTGAATATAGTTTATAGTATTTATAATAGTCAGATATTGGTAGAATTTGTGAGAGTAGCTTTTCATTGAAATATTCTATGAAGTAGGAGTAGATTGCTTGTTGAATTTGTTGTTGTTCTGTAAGAAGAGTATTGTTATTAGTATTTAATCTATCAATATTTATATTGTTGTATTTTTCAAGAATATTTCAATAGAAGATTTTTGATGAGTTTTTGAAGGTTTGGTTGTGTTCTTCAATTTTTTGTTAAATTTCTTCTTGTATTTGATACTTTTGTTGAATATTTAGTGCATTTTTAATTTGTTGAAATTCATTTTTAATTGTAGAAAGAGAAAAAGAGGAGTTATGAAGTTGGTTATCTAGATATTGTTTGTTATATATAGTAATTAGTGAATAAGAGTTTTTATAGTAAAGTAGTTTTTAAGAAATTAAATTTGTTTAAAGTGGTAATATAGAAGAGAAAATTTAGTATTTGAGCACTATTTAATTTTATGAATTGTTTTAATTTTTTTGAAGAGAATATGTTTAATAGTAGCTTTAGATAGAGCTTTATGTATTTTGTTTCAGAATAAGTTGAGTTGGTTTTGTGATTTGGTTTTGAGTAGTTGGTTTTGAAGTTGTTGTAAGCTTTGAGAAGTTTGATGTACATATTTTTCTAATTATTCTTTGTTGTATTTTTTCCATAGAAAGCTTTTCCTAGTTTTTGTTTAACTGGAAAAGATAAGTTAATTTGAAGTGAGAGTTCTATTGATATTAATTGATAATCATATTTAAGTTGAGGTACAAATATTATATCTGTATAGTCAATAAGTGTTACACTAATATTATTCAGATATGATTAATTCTGCTATGAGAGTTTGCTCTAGAAAAGGTATATTTAAGTGTTTTAGGAAAGAATAGATGAAAAGTATCTTTGAATTGTTGGCTTATTAAGAATTTAATAAGTTTTGATTCTGGAAGTGAAGATTTTTTTGCAGGAAGTCTGTCTAAGCAAGGTTTTGAAACACTATTAAGATTATCTATTATAATAATTTTATATATTGTATCTAAGCATAATTTAATTATTTCTTCCTGTACTTCTTTTTGTAGTTACTTTTTTTCTGCTGTTAGTAGATAGATTTGTAGAAGATGAATTAAGTTGTTTTTGAAATATAGATCAATGCTTATGATATTACCTTTAAAGTTATATAATCTAGCAATATATTTAGATATAAAGTAGTATATAAAGATGCCTACACTAGCTTGATGTGAGTTGGTATAAGAGCTCTAGAAACTTGTATAAGTTGGGATTTCTTTGTTAAAGAACTTGTCTTCTTTTGTTAAAAGATGTGTTTCTGAAATACCAAAGATAAAATATGTATTTTGGTTGATTAGTTCTAGTAATGATAATTGTTTATGAGGTAGAGAGAGTCTATTAATATTAATTGAAGCAATATTTAAATCTAAAAAATTATTTTCAATATTGTTATTAGTTATTTGATTTAGTGTAGAGAGAGGTAAATTGTTAGTTTGTGAATTAATATTTTTAGAAAGAGTTAGTTAGTGAGTATATTGTTGAGTTTGTGTAAAAAGTTCTGCATTAATTTGTAGAGTTTGAAATATATTTGTATGAATTAGTAAATAGTAGTAATTAAGAAATTGGGTTGGTTCAAGTATTTTGTGATTTTTAAGTATAGGTTCATTTAAATTAAGATAGATATGAGTTTCTATAAGTATTTGATTTATGGAAATAAGAATTAGTTGTGAGAAAGAGTGATTAGATAAATAAATAAGAAGAGAGCTTAATATTTCATTTTCTTTAAGTAATAGTAGATTATGTTGTTGGAGGAAAAGATTATAACATGTATTAGTTGTATTTTGAATTAAATTTGTATTTGAGTAGTAAAGTATATTTGTATTTAATAATTTGTATACATTATATGATTTAGATGATGTTGATAAATGCATATTAGAATTTGAATCTCCTAAAGCACTCACCATATTCCCAGCTCTTATAAATGCAGAGGATACTAGAGTTTGCTCTGTACATTGAGTCTAACTGTTATAAACTTGGTTCTTTGTATAAATAGGCTTTACTGCTTATCTACTTATATCATTCTCCTTATTGACTACAATGGATATATCTTTTAGTAAGGTGGCAGCTGTATTTGTGAGTATAGAAAACTCTATTTTTGAAAAAAATCTTCTAAGAAGAAGAGTGAGTCTTCTAACAGAGAAAGTTTAGTAAAAGTAATATTGAATTTGTTAAAGAGATAATGCTCAGCTTCAGGAAGAGCTGTCTTTTTGAAATATTTAATAATTTGTTATAGAGTAGATTGTTTCTCCTTAATCATATCAAAGTAGGTAATTATTTAAGTTAAGAAATGAGTATCAATCATTTTGTAGTGATATACTCTATTGCTTTTTCTTTTATAAAATTATAGATGTTGTAGTTTTCTGCAACTGTATGGTGATAAGAATTCATGTATTAGTAAAAATAATAGCTTCAATATTTTTGAAATTTTGTAGTTTTATTTTCTTTGCAAATAAAATCTTCAGCTTGAACAGCCTGTTTATTAAATAGTTTTAGAGAAATTGGTTTTGAGAAATTAGCTTCATGCTTTCTATTAATTTCAAAGATTGAGGAATTAAATGTAGATAATTTCCAAATCTTACTATCTTTTTTTGGATATGTAGCATAAGACTGTTTAAGAATTAGTTTAAATAAGTTAGTAAAATCATGTTTATCTTCTTTGATATGAGAACATTCTTTGAAGTTATAGTTGAGTATATAAAAGTTTGCAAAGTGAATGCATTCAGTTTATCTTTCAGAGTAGTTATTAGATTTCTGAATATTAGTTTCTGCTGGAAGGAATTTTTTTAGTTGGATAATAAATTGTTATCTAATCTTGTCCTTTAGAGTATTATAGACTTTTTGTTGATTTAAGGGTTCAGCAAATTGATAGTTATATATAGGAAAGAAGTTTTTAAACTATTTGTTAAAATATTCAAGTGAATTTTTAAAAGATGAAATATTGTAAACTTCTAAGAAAGTAGATTTTAGTATATTGAATAGAAGTTGAATATTGAAGTTTTTGTCTGATTTGATAGTTATATATTTTTCTTCTTTGTTATTAGTAACTGTAGAAGAGTTAATAGTAAAGTGTTTTAGAATAAAATTAAAATCTTTAGCAAATTTTTTGTAATCAATTACATGATAGTTATCAAAAAGATAAAGATAGATTCAGGCTAAATTGATACAGAATTGCATTTGATTTTTTGTTTTATAAGGAAGGATAGTTAGTTTTGAAGTGAAGATAGAACTATAATTAAGTTTAGTAAAAAGAATAGTAGTAAATTAATGAGTAAGTTTTTTTAAAGTATTTTCAAGTATATTGAAAAGAATAGTAGTATTAGAATCAATGTTTGGATTGCTTTTGAATATAAAATCAGTTAAAAACTTTAAACAGGCTTCAGCTATTATCCTAATAAGTAGTTTAAAAGTTGCTTTAGAAGCTTTTTAAGTTTTAGTAGCAGCCTTGGTTTCTTTTCTTAGATAAAAGTCATGTAGATAGTTTTTAAGAAAATTAAACAGATTATAAAAAAGAGTTATTTGAAGTTTGGTATTAGCTTCCATATTTTTAGATATTAGGAAGTTTGCTATCTAGTCAAATATTAGAAGTATTTTAGAAGGTTTGTTTAGAGTAGTTTTATCTGTTTCCATTTGGTTCATATGTTGGTTATTGTTTTCATTTTTAATCATAGTTTATGAAATATTATCTTTAGATTTATTAGATTTGGAAGTAGATAGTTTAGGAAAAATAGATTTAAAGAGAGTAATTTTTTCTTTTAGAGTTATTTTAGCTATTTTTATAGCTATGAGTATTGATATTTGTTGAAGAGTTAATAGGGCAGTTTGAGGTTTAAAGGTAAGTTTAATTTCTCAAAGTTTTGAAATACAGTTATAGTATAATAAGAAGTTTTTAAAAATTATGCATTATATGTAGTCAGGTGTATGTTTAGTGTCAAGAAAAAAAATATAAGGAATATTTTTTTGTTTGTTGCAAAGGCAAGTATAATAGTGTTAAGAGTGAGGAGTAATTTGAAAAGGAGTTAGATTGATATTAAAGTTTGGAAAGAGAATTTTAGAATTAGTTATGAGTTATTGTTGCTATTGTTTTAAGAGAGGAGAAATTGATAATTCATCCATAATTTGATTAAAATATTTAGCAGAGATAGTTGGTAATATTTCTATAGGAGCTGTTTTTAGGATTGTTTGAGAAGAAATTTTGTAGAATCATGAAGTAAAATTTGTATGATATTTGCTACATAAGCAAGTAGCAAGTTGGGTTAAGTAGAGACTTTAAAATAGTAATACTTTTTAGCTGAACTAGCATCACATGTTTCCAGTTTAATATTTGCAGGTAAAATATGTAAGGAGCTAAGTTTGGCTTTAGATATTCCAATACTATAATAGTCCTTATATTTAGAATAGTAGTAGTAAATGTTATAGAAGTCTGATTCTTCAGTAATAAGTGAAGGTATATTTTTGATATCTTATAATTAAAGAGATAATAGAGAGCTTTGAAATGAGCTAAAATTTGTTTCGTATAATATTATTCAAATAGTATTGCAATTATAACTTGTGTAATAAGTGTGGCTAGTATGGCTAAGGTAGTATACAGTATAGTATGTATAACTTTACTAAGAATAGTAAGGCTTTGTGCTTCATATTCTAAAATTAAAAATAGAAATTTAAAAATAAATATAAGTATTTTTAGAAATTAAAAATAATTTGTTTGTTTTTAGAATTTTGCTAGATTTGTAATTTGAATTACAAATTCTATATGCAAAATAAATTTTATACAAATTTGAAAATATTCAAATTTGGTAATCTATAATTTATGTTACAGTTACAGTTTTGACCAGAATTAGAAAGAGAATTGATTATTAAAAAAGTAAAAAATTTTTGAGGCAAAAAAGGTTTTTAGGCATTTTTAAAAGCTGTTTGGAATACTAGAGAGCTCAATTTTTGTACTAGAAAGATGATTTAGAGCTTGTTATGACCAGAAGAGGCTGGCTAACAACTTTATTTAAGAGCACAAAAGAGGTTTAAAGATATTTTAAACTTCTGAAGCACTTAGTTTTTTAAGTATAACTTTGCTTAAAAGAAAACAAGAGTTATAAATCTAAGCTAATAGAATGTGAAAATATATGTAGAGCAAGTTTACTTAAAAGTATTTGCTTGGTTTACTTAATAAAATTTTAAGAAAAATTGGTTTTGTTAAAAAAATTTTTGGGAAAATTTAGTACAAAAGATTTACAGATTAAGTTGCTTTTAAATGTTATTAACTAAAAGTATCTATTTTTATATTTTAAAAAAAATTAGTTTTTATTAAATTCATATATATTTTAATATAATTAATATTTTTTAATTATAAATAAAAGTCAATTTGCAAAATAAAAAATAGAAATAATATAGAAAAAAATTATATGAGACTAAGTATATTACAAGATTACTTAATAGTTGTTTATTATTTTTAACTAATCAAAATCATAAAATTTGGTTAATTTAGATTAGTTCAAAAATCAAAACAAATAATTAAACTCAATTATCTTATAATGAAATATATGTAAAAATAGGCTTTTTTAGTTAATAATATACTATATAAACAAAACAAATAATCTGTTTAGTTTATATTTAGATAGTATATATAATAAAGCTAATTACAAATTTAAATATGTATCTAGTAATCTTAGTATAATAATTAGATTGCCAAACTACTATGCAGAGGTCTAAAGTTTAAATCCTACTGTCAATGAAATTTAAATATATCTAGCCTTAAATCTTAATTAGTACAGTAAACCCTGTTCATTTCTGAAAATTGTAATCCTATAAGTTAAGTTATACTAAATCACCAGATATTAGTAGTATAATATAAGCATATCAAATAAAATTTTATTATTTGACTTTAAACATATATAACTTACTAATATATAGAATATAATATGCAAACTTTATGCAGACTTTAACTCTAATCCTAACCCTAAAATATAAACAAATATATATGCATCTTATATAATATATGGACATGTTCAATAACCAATAATATGCATCTAGTTTTTTTATATATAAAGTCATTTTTAACTAATAAAATTTCATTATTTGATCCTACTTTTTAACTCTAAACATATATAATCTACTTACATATAAAATATAATACTAGACTTTATATGAACTTTAACCCTAACCCTAACTCTAAAATATAAATAAATATATATACATCTTATATAATATAGATATGTTCAATAATCAATAAAAATACATCTAATTTTTTTATATATAAAGTCATTTTTAACTAATAAAATTTCATAATTTGACCCTACTTTTTGACCCTAAACATATATAACCTTTAAACTACTAACATATAGAATATAATATGTGGACTTTACACAAACTTTAACCCTAACACTAACTCTAAAATATAAACAAATATATACGTGTCTTATCCCTTAAATTGTAAGCTGAGGCAGGCAAATTTGCTTACATTTTTGCATTCATTCAGCTCTGATTTATTTTTTTAAAATGCAAAAATATTAAAAAATAATTATAGATAATAAAATTTGAAAATAAGGATTATCTTTTTGCAGTAT
>CAJVPM010002158.1:0-10401 GCA_910592325.1 Scutellospora calospora | reverse complement strand
TTTCATTTTGTGTTAGTAGAGGTAGGTTATTAGTTAGTAAAAAATAGTTAAAGCAAGTTATTTCTTCAGCATGGGATAAAGTATTAGAAGCTGAAGAGTAAGAGTATACTTCTGTAGAATCACTCACTATATATCTGGTTTTTATAGTTGTGCAAGAGTCTAAAGCCTATTCTATATATTGGTTCTAGCTATCATAAAATTGGTCTTCCACATATTTTAGTAAATTCAAAACTACTATTATCTGTATTTTTATTTTTATTTTTATTTTTTTTTACTTGATAAACATACTATTGATGAGATTTTTATTAGTATAGATAGTTTTGAGCAATGATTACATATGTAAGAGTACAACTAGCTATATATATAATTTTAGATTGTCTAATTTAAGTAGTCCACTTGAAGGTTCTATACTAGCTGCTATATCTGAAATTTATTTGAAAATTCCCTATTTAAACTCTCTGGCTATATGCTATTCCTATTCCACTATTATTTATTATCTAAATTCATCTAATCCTATACTACTTCTATTTTCAGAAGATATTAACAGAGCTAATATGAATCTACAAACTTTATGATTCGAAGCCTAGACCTATCTCAGGTACCTCTTTACTAACTTTCTAATCAATAGGTATTGTAGTACTCAAATATACTATGCTATATCTTAATCTAGCTTGCATATACTCTTGTTTGATATTCATACAAACCTAGTTCCTACTGTGGCTTTTCACTGAGTTAGTCATCTATGCCTCCAGATATCATATGAAATAGACCTTTTCAAATCTGGTTACTACCCAAATTGGTTTGCTAAAAGTTATCTGTACATCCAGATATCATACAAAACAGATCCTTCCAAATCCAGTTAGCTACTAAGCCAAGTTGGTATTGCTATATAACCTCATGTAATAGACTTATGTGTACTCATTCCACTGATCTTTTCGTATGCAGATTTTCTAATAAACTTACTCGCATCCTAGTTGCTAATCTTTTTGTACATAGATTTTCTTTTCTAGATCAAATGTTAACTAGTATAACTATTGAAATCTGTACTATTTCATCTAACTTGAAATTTCTACAATACAGATCTCCTGCCTATAGATCCTATTAAGATTTATTCATATAATATTATGCTTTCTCAAATACTCTATCACACTTTTAATATCTCAATTAGCATTAGTACAATGTGATTTACAGGGTTACAACTCCAGAAATGAGCAGAGTTTATTGTAAGTTGGATACAGATATCTAGATAATTATTCAATTCTGTCGACAGTAGAATTTGAACTCTAGATCTCTTGCATAGTAGTCTGACAATCTAACCATTATACTAAGATTACCAGACCTGTTATCTATATTTTTAAAAGTATAATTTTCATATTAAATCTAATCTATTATATAAAAATAAATTAGAGATTAAAACTAGTTTTATTTTTTTTAACTAGTTTTATAAATTTTTTAAAATTTATAATTTGATATAAATTAGTTATAATTTATTTAGTTAAATTCAATTAATCAGTTATATTAATCTAGTTAAATTTGATTAATTATTATATTAATTTAGTTAAAATTAATTAATCAGTTATATTAAATCTGATTATAATTAATAATCAGTTATAAAAATTATAATATAATATTTACAGTAATAATCTTATAATATAATTAAAATACAAATATCTACAATTATATAGCTTTGCCTGAATTATTGCATAATTTAGTCAAATATAAATTCTTATGATATTACTACTATTACTATAAAAAATTCGATTATAACTTATGTAGCTTATTAGTATCAGATAAAATATAGTAAAAAGTTTCTAAATATTTAAATACTCTATAAACTAAATTGCCAGTATATAAATACTTAATTATTTTTACATTTTTTACTTACTAAAATTGTTGTCAATACAAATACATATATTAAAAGTCTAAAGATTATTAATGCTAGCTAAAGTTTTGAGTACAATGATGTGAGTTAGTTTATATACTTTTTTATTTTTATTATTATCAATTTTTTGTATATTATCTGATCAAGTTGCAAAATATATAGAACCAAATTCTCTTTTGCTAATTTCTTTAATATTAACTAATTTATCAAATAGAATCTATTCAATTGTATTATTATATTTATAAGTTTTAAGTTAAAATTTTTTAATTAATTAATTATAAATAAGTATTTAAAGTTAAATATTTGAAGTTAAATACTAATTTAATATAAATTATATTGTATAAGCTAAGATCTGATAATCTTAGTTAGTGGTTAGATTACTAGACTACTATGCAGAGATCTAGAGTTCAAATTCTACTGTTGATAAAATTTAAATATATCTAGATCTTAAATTTTAACTAGTATAGTAAACTCTATCTGTTTTTAAATATTATAATCTAGTAAATTATATTATACTAATATTAATTAGATATTAATAATGTGATGAAATACTTGAGAAATATAATATTATATAAATAAATCTTAATAGAATATATAGATATGAGAAATCTGCATAATAAAAATTCTAAATTAGATAAGATAGTAAAATTTTAATAGTTATACTAGTTAATACTTGATTTAGAAAAGAAGTTTAGGTATGAAGAATACAAATTGAGTAGATATGAATAAGTCTATTACATGAGTTTGGATAACAATAACAACTTGGCTTAGCAGCTAACTAAATTTAAAAAAATCTATTTTGTAAAATATTCAGAAGAACTAGAAAATTAATCTAGTAAAGAGTTATAGCAAGAACTGAATTTGTACAAACACTGATAAGAGTTTAATTAAAATATAGTATAGTATAGTTAGGATCATCTGCAAGCCTTCTCTGAAATAGGATTAATAGAATATTTTGAGATAAGACTTTTCTTATAAAGATAATTTGAGATGCAAATTAGTCTAAGTAGTCTTTAAAATAATATAATATAGAATTAATATAGATTATAAATATTAGGTTAAAAATAGAGTTTCACTATAATATTAAAAAGTTTAAATAAAATATCTACAAGCAGATTCTAGATATAGCAATTAGCAGATAATCTAAATAGCAAAACTTATAAATAGATAATAACTAAAGTTATATACTGTCAGTTCTCTTCAAACTAGTATATATGGTGAATAGGTTTTGTATCAGCTTTAAGAGTTTATTAGATTAGGAAAAATCATATAATATAAAACTAACTAATCAAATAGCAGAATAAAATATAATATATTTACATAAAATTATAACAGTATAAAATCTTTTATTTAAGTCTGAAAATAGCAAATTTTATATATTATAATCAAAATTAAAATTAGTCTAATTCAAAATCAGATACAAAAATAATAGATTATTAGTACTATTCCTGATTAAATACTTTTCTTAATAGAGTTCTTAAAAGAACCTGAGACTAATTTCTTATAAAATGTTTAGTTATAATAAGGATGCTAAAGTCTTGATTTATGATTAATTTATAATATTAATTTTAATATAAACCTAATAATTTACCTAATATAGATTCTTAAAATAATAAATAAAGATATTGATATATTTAAATTCTATACTAAAAAATTTTATTATGATTAAAAATAATTGCAAAGTTATTTCATAATCTATTATTGTTTCTCGAATATTAATCTTTCAAGGTTATTATTAGGTTTCAAATTTTTGTATTACAGTTTTATACTTCAATAGTAATGTGTTTTTAAAATTCTATTAGAAACAGTATGTAAATTGATTTTTTTTTTTTACTTATCAGAAATAGTACTAATAATCTATCAGATATAATATTTTTGCAAATTAGGCTATTCTAAATAAATATTTTGTAAAAGACCTAAGTTTTAGAATTAGTTGGAACTAAAATTTAGAATATATTTTAGAATAATTAAAGATAAGATCTCAAAATTCTTATCTAGGATTCTGGTTCTAAATCTGGTTAATTTCAATTTAAGTATAGTATATATATATTTCAAATTAATATTCATATCAGATTAAATAATTATAATCCTACTAATATTTACTATTCTTATTCTAATAGATGCTTTTAACTTAATCTTACTCATGCTTACTACTCTTATCTAACAGGTACTTCTAGCTTAATCTTGCTAATATATACTAATAAATGCTTTCAATCTAAAACATACTATTTTTATTCTAACCTCATCTTACTAATATTTATTACTCTTATTCTAACAGTGTTATGTTGGTTTGACTTCTTTAACAAGACTAACTAACTAGAGAGACTAATAATAGTAAATACTTCATGTAATATCCTTGTTACTGAATTTTGTCAAAGTTTTTAGAGTGTTTTTATAAAACTTAACAAAGAAGATTTAAGGTAATTTGCAATTATGAAAAAAGCAACAATTAAAGATATATGAAGATATCAATAAATGTTTATTTCAAAGTATCAGAAAGGTACTTTTATTGTGAAAGAGTATGAAGACTCGATAATGAAATCAAGGTCTATATGTGCTGCTTTTATACTTTACAAAATATTAGAAATGTAACAGGCTACATATATTACATGAGCTATATATGCTACAACTATCACTAATAAAATATATAATATAACTAATACATGTATAAAATATATAATAAATATAATATGTGATATATATATAATAAGTAGTAAATATATCTCAAAAACTATAGATAATAGATATAATACATGTAACGAATCTCCTGCAGTAATTATCAGCTAATCAGATCATATAATTATTGTAAAAAGGCCAGATCTTAATTATCTTGAGATTCTGTAATTAGATTTTAATAATTCTTGACTCATTAGAACTACTTCAGTGAGCTAATTCCAATGATATATGTTTCATCCAAATTGAACTAGTGAATCAAAAGATATTAAAGATTTTGTATTTTTTCTTATGTTTTATAGGTCAACATTCTTCTCAGCTTATTTTTGAGTTCTACAAAAATAATAGTAGATATTATAATAAGATATAAAATATTGTTCGTTATATCAAATTTTTTTTTGAGTTCTATATCTAAAATAGCTTAAGAAACTAAGTAAAAAAAAATTCTACTTAGTGCTAGTTCACTACCATAACTTGTCAGTAGATTAACTGTCAACTAGCAGGTATTGAACTCATGACTACTAGCCTCATAGTCACAAATTCAAACTACTTTACTAAAGCAGGCAGTTATTAAAATTTTTGTATGCACTCTTTAAGAATATTCAAATTTGGTAATAATTAACTAATTAGAATAAAGATTCATACATATTCAAAATTAAGGTTTTCTAATTTAAGGGAAAATTCAATGTATGTCAACTTTAAATTAAATTCAAAAATTAAAGTCGTAAACTTCAAGAAAATGAGAAAAAGAAAATATAGCTATCAACATAGGAGAGAGAGATTACTAAATAGAAGTGTAAAAAGGTATAAAAATAAAATAAGAATATAAAAATAAAATAAGGATAAAATATACTAAAAATAAAAATATAAATATATAGAGTTGAGAAAGAAAGAAAAGAAAAGAAAGAGAATATATTGGTGGAGAGAATATTTAGAGAAAGGGAGAAAGAGATTTCAGAATTAAAACAGAGAATAAGGGATTTAGAAGAAAGAAAAAAGTAGAAAGTTGAAGAAGAAAGATTTAGAAAAGGAAAGAAGAAGGAAGTTTTATCAGAGCAAGCAAGAGATTATAAAAAGATGTAGGAGGAAGCAGAGAAAGAAAAGTTGAGATATAAAGAAGTTGTAGAAGAAAAAGAAGTAAGAGAAGTTTTAATGATAATGGATGAGTATAGAAAAGAGTTTGAAAAGAAAAAAAGATATTTGAAGTATATTGATATAAAGTTTAAAGGAAGTAAGGAGTTTTATGAAGAAGAAATAAAGATTTTGCAAGAAAATAATAGTAGATTGAAAAAAGAATTTAAGAAGTTTCAAGAAGATATGAACAAAGAATTAGAAAATTATAGGGAGTTTTTGACTAAGTATAACGTTGAAGATATTTTTAAGAAGATAGTTGAGTATAAGGAGAAGTTAGAGAAAAAAGAGGACGAATATAATCAGATATATAAATGTTATAATGATATAATTGTATTTAGAGGAGGTAAGGAAAAGGAGTTGAATAAGAGAATTGATAAATTAGAAGAAGAGAAGGAGAGTTTAGAGAAAGAAATTTGTAGGATGAAGTTAGGATTTTAAAATTTGTAAATATTTGTAAATAAAATAAAAAATATTCAAAATTTTCTAAACTAATAAAATTATAAAAAATGTTCTAATTTAATAAAAATTATAAGTTGTTTAAAAAATTGTTCGTAAAATTGTTTATAATTTTGTCAAAATTAATGATTTTCATAATTTTTATCAAAAATTATAAGTTTCAAAAATTAATGATAAAATAAAAATTGAAATAAAATTGAAAATTAAAGTATTCTTTGTAGAGCAAAAGAAATACTTAAAGTATCTTAAGGGTATTAAAATATAATTACTATTATTCAGATAAAAAGTAATATTAAATAAAATAATAAAAAAATAGCAGAAGTTATAACTTAAGGGCCATTCTCTGTACTCATCAGCTAGGCTTAGCATGCCTTAAGCTAGTATTGAACTCTCGACCTAAGGATCAACTAAGTACACACATCCAAACTATTATCCTACAACTGCTTAATGTCTAAATTTTTTAATAGAATCTTTAAAAGCAGCAAGAATTTGGTATAAATTGTCTAATAAGAATTTTTAAATTCAGTCAGATGATAAATAAAGGATAAGGTATATATAAAGTTTTTGATAAAATCAATAAAAAAATTTTTAAACAATAACAATAATAATAATAATAATAATAACTCATCACTTCAACAATCAACAACGAAGGTCTTCTGCTTATTGCTTAAGAGGAAGTTCAAGTAATCCTCTTTTTGAAGCTTTGGATGTAGTCCAAACTGAGAATAGAAAGTAGTTTGAATAATATATTATATTCAAATAATATATTTAAACTTTTGTTTTTAAATTAAAGTTGGTTCGAGAAGTAAATAGTTTATGTCGTTGAGTTCGTCAATTAGAAGAGAGAGTAGAAGTGCAGCAAGAAACTATCATAGAAGGGATGCAAAGAAATTGGATGAGAGACATAGAGTATGAGAGGTTGTTAGTTGAAAGAAATAGGTTAAGAGCTCAGGTTGCAGATTTGAAAGTTCAGGTAGAATCAAGAAAGGGTAGTAATAATAACAATAGTAGTAGTAGTAGTAATAGAAGGATTAGTTTTGGTTTCTTTAAAGAGGAAGGTAATATATAATAAAATTTTTCAAATAAAATTTTAATATTGAAATAAATTTCTATTTTACTATGTTTAATAAAAATTAGAGTTGTCGATGTTGTTGTAACTTCTAAATTAAAGTTGTTGTCAAAATAATAAAAGTGTTTTTTAATAAAATGTTCGATATAATTTCTTTGTTTAAGATTATAACTATTTTAAATTAATTTGTAACTTCAATATAATATTCAATAAGTTGTAAATATCTTTTGTTAGGACACTATCAACCTAAGCTGAATTGATTTTAATGATGGATTTAAGAAAATACAATATCTTGAAAGTCATATGACCTAATTAATTATATTTTAATAAATAGAAATAGTTCTTTCAAATTGCATATTCTTGCAATTTTTAATATTTTGAGATAGTAATGTTTCTAATTTTTTGAAAAAGTGCCTTTCAAAAATAATTAGTATAGTTTGTTTAAGGTTTCTTCTAATTGTTCAAAATAGATTGGTAATTTTGAAGTAGAAAAGGACTTAATAATCTTCATCAAATTAAGCATATGTTTAATTCTTGAAAGTGTTATTCCTCTGTTATATAACTTGTAAATTTGTTTAAATTCTTCAAGTTGTAAAAAAAATTCTACAGATGAGATTTCATATTTGGTCAATTGTTTTTGTTTTTTATCAAAATTATCTATCATATCAGATATTAAATAATTGATATAAACTAAGTTTTCTTCTGGTTGCTTTTGGTTGTTCTTTAATAGTGTTTGTTTCTTTCTAGTCTTAGGTAGATTATAATTTGGATTGTTGGTCTTTAGAGTAGTTTTCTTAGAGAAACTAGATTCATCTTGATTACTTGATTCACTTTTATTTCTTTCTATTTCTAAATTACTTTCAGTTGTAGTAGTAGACCATTCTTTTGTTGTTTCAAAGTCTAAAACTTCAGGCTTCTTAATATTTTGATGTTAAACTTCAAGATCTTTTTTTTTAGATTTTAAGACTTTCTTGTTTCTTTGGAATAGAAGGTTTTCTTCATGAGATTCATCTGTACTAGTTGAATCAAAGCTTTTGGTCAAGTTCTTTTGAAATTCAAAACTTTTAGAAATCTTTTTTTCATTAGATCTATTTTGAATAAGAACTTTGGGTTTGTTTTTTCTTTTAACTTGTCTTATTCTTCTTGTATTTCTTCTTTTAAATTCTTTATCAGTAGATTCATCAGTTAGATCTTGGATATCTGGGTCCTTATAGTATAGATAGTCTTGTTTCAAATCTTGTATTCTTGATTGATTTGTACTAATCTTATTGTTTTCATCAATTTTAGATTCATCAGATCTTGGATAGCATAGACTTTCTTCAGAGGAGAAGTGTATATTAAAGTGAATCTTCTGGTTTGGTTCAGTTGTAATTGTGATGCCAACATAATTTTTCTCTTTTGTAAGTTGAATATTTGTTTCTTTAGAGTCTTTTTCATTGTTCTTAATTTGTAGTTTTTCAATTTCTTCATTAACTACAATCTTTTCTTTTTCAGACTTTTGTTTCAGTTTGTCAGAGATCTTCTGCAGGTATAGAGGAGTTTCTTGATAAATACTAGCAATTTTCTTGTCTTCTGTAGAAGTAGATTTCAAAATTTGTAGTATTTCTTGAAGAGTAAGTTCTAAAGCTTCAATACGTTTGTTTACTAAGGTATTGGAGTCTTGGTAGTTATCTTCATTAGTATTTCTATTACTAAGAGTCTTATACTTCTCTAAAGCTATTCTCTTTTAGTATTTACTTTTCAAGTTTTTTGAATTAGCTTGAAGTATGACCTCTTGTTTTTTTACCTTTTATATATTTTATTTGGTTCTAG
This sequence comes from Scutellospora calospora, assembly GCA_910592325.1. Taxonomy (NCBI): domain Eukaryota; kingdom Fungi; phylum Glomeromycota; class Glomeromycetes; order Diversisporales; family Gigasporaceae; genus Scutellospora; species Scutellospora calospora. The sequence goes on along the minus strand of CAJVPM010002158.1, from coordinate 1,375 downwards.
ATTAGCAGATAATTTCCTATACTATTTATGAGCTATTCTAGTATAAAAAGATTTATCTTGTTTAGATTTATATAGAATCAGAGCTTTTTTATATTTAACAAGCTTAATATTTCTGTTCTCTTAATATTAAGAGTATCAGAGTCTTTTGAGGTCTCATTAATTTTTATATTTAGTTTAGCTACTTTATGCAATACTTTTATCACTAGATTGTATTCTTAAATTGGCTTACTGAACTTGCAGTTCTCACTTAGAAGGCTATATAGATATTTATTTCATAGCTGTTCTTCTCTAATTCTTAGTTTTGTTGTTACTTTTAGAGGTCCTTGTTGTTTTAAATATAGAGTAAGCTCTGTAAGATAGTAAACAAGCTAGTTCTGCTAGATTAATCTTATATTTAAAAAGTCTTTATAACTACAAATTGAGTTTGCTATTGATTTAGCTAGCTCTAGTTTGTTTTATATTAGAGTCCAAATTAGTCTTTGAAGGTTTTCACATTTTGATTTGCTTACAAATATTGTTTGTAGTGTGTATTTGATACTTAGCAGCAAGATATTATTGTTTAATAGATGAGCTAGCTCATTAATACTTTCTTCTACTTTATAGCTTTGCATATTCTGCTTACTTCATTTCTTATAATATTTAAGCTATGATATTGCTTTCCTTTTTCTAAGATCCAAATGTCTAAATATCTTATTATATCTTTATCTTTTTTTGCAAAGACTTTATTTTGGTTTTTTTCTACTTTGATTACTAGATTCTCTTTTTCTTTTTCTTATTTTCTAGTATTTACAACTACTAGTTCTAACTTTTTGCTATTGATTTCATTTTTTTGTTTTTTGTTTTTGTTTTTTTAAGGTGGCTTACATTGCCAGACAATTTTTATTAATTTAATATGCGAGGTCCCATATGGAGTTTTCCTACAGTTTTCAATTACATGAAGAGTGTATAACAAGCCACACGTACAACTTTAGTCATTGTCTAATTTAAGTAGTCCACTATGTAGGTATTAGACTATCTATTAGTACTACACTATGCTGTTATACCTGCAACTTGCCTGTGAGTTACCTATTTAAACACTCTGTTCAACTAACCTATTCCCGTTACAAACTAATATCACTATAACACCTAACCACATATGCTAGCTAGCTCGTTATAGATCCATTGTTGACTTATAAAACATTAAGGAAAAACACAAAATCCTTAATAACTTTCGATCCACTGGTCCGAATTGGATGAAACACATACCATTGGAATCAGCTCACTGAGGCAGATCTAATGAGCCAAGAATCATTAAAATCCAATCACTGGATCCCAAGATAATGAAGTTCCGGCCTTCTTACAATAATCGTGCAATCTGATTGGCTGATATAATAAG
>CAJVPM010002157.1:0-10403 GCA_910592325.1 Scutellospora calospora | reverse complement strand
AAAGTATCTATTAAAATTGATACTACAGATCTTGAATTTGAACAAGTAGTAGAAAAAGTAATATCAATGATAGTTTGATATGTATTTCATATCAAATATGATAAATTCTTTAAAGTTTTGTTTGTTTTTATTATTATTTTTATTTACAAATTAATAAATATCTATATCTAATCAGTATATTCAATACTGATTAGATTTTTAAGTACGTAACAATTCAAGAAAAAAAAATGTCAAAAAGAAAAATTGATGAAGTTAATAGAAAAGTTGAAGAACAAAATAGTTCTTTGATATTACCTGAAAAAGTTATTAAGAAAAAGAAAACAAAAAAAATCAAAAGAGAAAAATTCAATTATGAAGAATTGAAAAAATATATTGATATAAAAGGAAATTAGGAGTTAATCAGTGAAGTTGATCATCAAGCTCTTATTCGAGCTTTACAAATTTAGAAGAATGTTTAGATTTTATTAAAAACTATAAAAAATATTTACTCACAAAAAATGAGATTTTTTCAGATATTGAAAAAAAGTTGTCAACAAATAGAAATCATTTATTATTTAATGAAATTAAAGAATTCAAAAAGAAAAAATTTGAATGGCCAAAGAAAGATGTGATGTCATTATATCAAAAATTATGTAAATCTGAAGAAGAGATTATTGAAGAATTAAAATCTGAATCTGATTTAGATGAATCTGAAAATGAATGATTTTTTTTTTTTATAATAAATGTATTATTTATATCTTTATAATCTATCTAGTCTTTGATTGACCTAATAGAATTTTATCTATGTAAAAAAAAAATAAAATTTCTTCAAAACAATCTTAAATCATTATCGAGTTCAGATTTTATCACAAAAGATCAATATAATTTTCATATTGAATATTATAAAGATTTTGTTTATGTACGAAGAAGTTTGAGAAAACAAAGATATAATCTAATATATAATTTTTCACAAAGAAAAAAAAATAAATGACAAAAAAGAATTTAAACAAAACAAATGAGAATTAATTATAGATTATTAAGAAAAAGATTTCTCAAAATTACAAGAACAATCGAATGAAATTCCAATTTATCTTAGTAATGATGATTTACCTACAGCAGAAAATGCTTTATAATTAGCTCTAAAACAAGAACAAGAAAGACAAAATTTAGAAAAAAGAAAAAGAGATTCTGAATTTGAATCATTACATACTGAATTATCTTTGTCTACTTAATCATCTTTTACTACAGATGATGGATTTGTTGTTAAAGATAATAATCCTTTTAGATATATAGTTAAACAAAATGTTATAATTAATCAAGTTAATAATTTAGTTTTTAGTGATGAAGAACTTCATATGGATAATAGTAGTAATGATGTAATTAATATTATATCTGATCAGACACTTATTGTGCCTGATTAGAATTTTATTTACATAATTTACAACAAAATAGCTTTGTATCAAGAATATTTTGGTTTTAAAACAAAGCTTGAAAAAGCAACAAATGATGAGAAAGATATAAAAATTATATTACTATGTTGAATAGTTTATCAAAAGATGAATTGATAGTTGGATCAGTTTTAGATGATGTTGTTAGAAATTATAATAGATATCTTAACAATAAGATTGTTTGTGAAAGTGGTTTAAAAACTTATAAATTTAGAGAGTATACGTTATGTGTATTATTTAATTCAGCTAAAAATATATATATTTCATTATGTCATAAAATTCCTGGTGCTAATTATAATAGAAAATACCAAGTTACTGGAGGTAAAGTAGATTTTATTGATAGAAAAAAGAAAGATTATTTTCTTGAGTATGCAAAACATAAAGCATTAGAAGAATCAGGAGTTATTTTAGGTAATAATAATTTGATTTATGTTGTAATAGAAGAGAATTCCAGAATATTTCCAAAGAGAGAAACAGAAGACATTTACAGAATTGCTGTATATATTGCTAATATAGGAGATATTACTCTACAATGTAAAGAACCTGACAAAAATAGTGAATAGTATCCTGTTGATTTCAATGAGATGAGAAAATTGCGAAATGAAGGATGTTTAACTGAAACATTAGAACAAAACTTGAGGAAATTATTGCTCATATCAATAATTATTTAAAAGCAAAAAATAGATGTAAACCAAAAAGAAAAAGACTTAATTTTAATGATTCTGAAAGTCCTAAAGAAGAAATTATTAATGAAGTTATTGAAAATTGTGAAGTAGTAGAAAATTGTGTTGTGATAAATTGTGATAGTATAAATTGTAATGATATTAACAATAATAGTATTAATCATACTGAAGATGAGAAAATCGAAGAGGAGATTCTTAAAATAGTTCAATAGTTTTTTATTTTTATTTTTTTTATTATATTAAATAAATATAATCTGTTCAGTGAGTTAATCACTGAACAGAATTTTAACAATATAATTCTATAAAAAATGAATTTAGAAGAAGCAATCTATGATTCTATTTATTATTAAGATAGTAAAATATTAAAAAAATTTTTATCTGATTATAATGAATCTGATGAAGATTTGATTAAAAAAAGTAGTAATATTTATGAAGAATATATAAATGATACAGATCTTATATCAGCAGTAAACAATGAGACTATGAGATATTACTTGGAAGAAAAAAAGAAATTGAATGAATATCTATACAAATACAAAGCAAAACATAATTAAGAAATTATTATCAAGAAGAAAGAAAAATTATAAGAACTTGTAGGGAAAAAGGAATTTACTATAATTAATATAAATTTTTCTGAGTATAAATCTACAATTATTACTATTAATAAGAAAAAGCTTATAAATATGTTGGTAATTAATGATGAAAAGAAAAGAAAATATTATTACAAAATAATTGTATTAGAAGAAAATGACAACATCATTTTTATTTAGGATATATTATTTTATTTTTATTTCATATATAAATTATTTTTAACAAACATAATTTGTTCAGTGAGTTAATCACTGAACAGAATTTTAACTTTAAATCTTTATGATAGTTGTAACAAAGGTAAGATTTTTATTAATCTTACTTAGTATTAAGATTTTGTGAACGCTATTATAGAATATTATTTTTCTTAATTCTGAAATTTGATATGTAAAATCGATAGAATATCAAATTAGGACAAGAATAGATATTTGAAAGTATGATATTTTTCTGATTTGGTGAAAAGATTCTATTTCAGTTGAAATACTGTGACTTTTATAGTATGATTCTGATATAATAGAATCTTGTAAACACTGCCAAAGATATTGTTTCTCTTGATTCTGAAATTTGATATAATATCAAATCAGGACAAGAGTAGATATTTTTTTAAAGAAAGATATCATATTTAATGAAAAGATCTTATGGATTAAACCTATTTGTTAAACATAGTGAAATTTTATAATATGATGCAGATGTACTAATATATTTTTTTTATTAAATAGAAAAAATCAACAAAAGAGAAAGGAGATGATTATGAAGCAGATCTTGTAATTGAATTAGTTAAAAATAGTATTGAAGCTATTTAACTAAAACATATATTAAAAAGGATAATTAATTCATACCAATTGAAGATGGAGGTATTGATATATTTAGAAAATTTGGAACAATGAATTATATAATGCAAGCAAAATATAGGACTAAGATTGATGATAATGAAGTATATCTTAGTCCTAAAGATATTAGAGAATTTGCTGCAGTTTTGATGAAACAACCTGATAGTACTGTTAGATTTTTTTTATCAAATGCTATATTTTCAGCTAGATCTAAAAATTATACAGCAAATTCAAAACTAAATTTGATACTATATAATAAGGAAAATATTGTTGAAAGAATCAAAGAAACTCAATTAAAACTTAAAAAAAATTTAAAAGAAGAAATTTTTATTGAGGATATAACCACTGATGAGAAGACAAATACTGATATATTTGGTATTAAGATCAATGGTTGTATCAGAATTGGTCAAATATATTCTAAAAATAATAGGAAAAAAAACAAACTATATTGACTATATTTTATTTTAAATATATATAATCTATTTAGTGAATTTATCACCAGGTAGAGTTTTTTAAACGTAATCTTAAAATGTCTAACAAAGAATTTTGTAAAACAAAAAAAAGAAAACATAATGAAATTGAAAATATAGAAGATGAAGCAAAAAATATTATTCTTCAAGAAGAACTTGAAAATAATTATCATAAAATTGAACAAGAATTAACTAGTGAAAAATGGTTTATAGATTTAGTAGAAGAAAAAGCAAGAAACAAATTGAGACAAAAGTATCCTGATATTTTATTTGAAAATAACAGAATTAGTATTAAAAAAAGAAAAAAGTCTAATATAAAAAAAATAGTTCTTACTGGAACTATTGGAGCAGGAAAAACAACTTTTTCTTCGTTTATGTCAAAATATTTCGAGAAAAAAGGATTGAAAGTATTTATTCCAGAAGAGATTTCTCTTAAGATCAAAGATGATTTAGATCTTTTCTGTAAAGATAAAGAGAAATATGCATTCTTTTTTCAAAATTTGATTATTAATACATACAAAAAGATAATAGAAAGTATTGACTCTGCAACTGATGATTATGATATAATTATTTTTGATCAAACTTATCTTGATACAGAAGTTTTTAATAATATTAATTCTGATGATGATCTAAAATCATTTTACTAGAAAACAAAATGTGAAATAATTGATTTATGTAATTTTGATTATATGTTTTACGTAAAGAGTTCTGAAGATACTTTGATTAAAAGACAGAAGGAAAGAAACAGAGAAGAAGAAACATATACAGAAGAGTATATGTGAAAAGTTTATAGAGAATATGAAAGAATTATCAGTAAAATGTATCCAAAATATATTGTATTTGATACAGAGGAAGATGTATATCTGAAAGATAAAGATGTATATGTATTAGATGAAGATGGTAAAAAGAAAATTAACAAACAAGTTCTCAATAATTATTATCGAATATTTGATAGAGTAATAGTTCAAACTATACTTACTAGCACTTTTTAAAATATAAATTATATTTTATTTAAATTTTATAAATATTTATCTACTTAGTACAATTGTATCAAGTAGAATTTTATATTCGTAAATGTCTTTAATAAAAAATACTCAAATAAAAAATTATTCTAATATTTTTAAAAAACCAAATATTGGTAAACGTTCTGATCTGTTTAATGAAAAACCAATAGTAGATTATTTTTCATATATAATGCTACTGATTCTAAAGATAAAAATAATGATATATAATAAAATTACATGCAGTTCGAACTGATGGAAAAAAGATCAGTATTGATTTGATAATTGGTGATATTTTTTTTGATATTAGATTAAATGATGAAGAATTGATTGATGAATATGTTGATGAGTTTAAAGCAGATAGTTATGATATTTTTGAGAAGCAACCATTTGATTCAACAAAGAGACATAAATTTATATGATTATATTTTAAAGACTATACTTTCTGTAAAAAAGCACTTGAAAAGATAAAAAAAATTGAAGATAATCTAAGTAAAGAATTTGAAGAAGTAAAAAAATTATTAAAAGATGAAAAGAATATATGTGAACAAATAGAAGAATTTTGGAAATGCTATAATACTTATTCTGATAATTCTTCATGTCATTATAGAAAAATAGCACGTGAGAATGATTTTGAGATAGTAAAATAGCATAGATTATTAAATCCAGATATTATGCTTACTGAATTTATCAGTATAAAGCTATCAGATATTGAAAAGATAGATTACAATGAACAACCAAAACTTCTCATATTATCATGGGATATTGAAACTAGTAGTACACGAGAACCAGGTTATTTTCCTGTAAGTGAACAAAAAGAAGATTATGTAAATATAATACAAGTTGATCTTTATTGGTTATCTGTAATAGAACCTATTAAATGTTATTGTTTAACTTTGATATATGTTGATAAAGAATTATTTGAAAGAACATATCAAATACCAATGAATAATTTTGAGTTTATATACTGTAAAACACAAGAAGAAATAATATTAAAATTTGCAAAAATAGTGAGAAATTACAGACCAGATATTGATTATAGATACAACATCTTTGGATATGATTAGAATTTTATATTAAAAAAGTAAACATATATGAGTTAGAAGATGAATTTATACAAAGATTATTAGGTAATATTGCACCTATTAATTATAATATTAAATAAACAAAAATCAAAGTATTTGAGAAAAATATTGAAGAGAAGATGACTAAATATTCATATGCTGGTCTAAATATAAATAATTGAAATATAAAATTTAATTCAAATAAAACAATGGACTGTGAATATTATTATATATCAGGAACTATAAATATAGATTTGTTGGTATGAGCAAAAAAAACATTTCCAACTGAAATAATAAATACTTTAAATGCAGTTCTTGTGAGATGTGGTCTTAAAGGGAAAATAGATTTGCCATATATTCTAGATGAAATATCTTTTAAGGAACATGATAATTTACGTTGTATATTCATATATATGAATGTAGTAAAATTCAAAAATCATTTTAAAATATTAAAGCATTTAGCAGAACAATTATTAAAACTCTGCAAATTTATCAGTTATGATAGATGTTTATCAGAATTTCTTGTAGATAATAAGACACTTGAGAGATATGCTGTTGATATTGCATATTATTGTTCAGTTGATTCAATACGTTGTCAAGAATTAATGATAAAGAGAGATATAATAGGAAACTACATACAATTTGCTAAATTAATATGTGTAACTATTTCTAATGTATTTATGAATAGTGTTGGATATATGGTATGTAATTTTTATAGAAGATATATATCAAAACATGATATGTTAATTTCAATGAAATGAAAAGGTATTATAAAGATTAGTAGTAAATATGAAGGAGAATTAGTATTAGAACCAGAGGAATTTGATATTACAGATCTTAATAAATATCTGAACGAATATTTAGAACTATTGAAGATGCCAATTAAAGATTTAATTAATTATCTCAATATATTAGGTATTCAGTTGCTAGTTGCAGATTTAGATTTTATATTGATGTATCCTAGTGCTATAATTACACAAAATATATCTAAAGATACAAATGTTGATATCAATATACAAGATGAAGATATGAATACTATAACAGATAGAGGTGTTATTTATAGAAAATTTAAGAAACATTATAATAATCCAAAAAAATGGGATTGATGCCAATGATAAAACATATCATCATATGGGTATTAATAATTCAGATATAGTTAATTTAGAAGAGTTTGACAATGTAAAGAAAGAAGTTGAAAATACTATTACAAGTTCTGCATATATTATTTCCTCTTTTACTTCTGATGAAGAGTCAAAAAAATATAAAGAATCAGATAATTTTAAATATATTATTAATTGTGAAGCTATATGACAATATCATGATTGGATAAAACTATAATTATTATATTATTTTTAATAAATATTTTTAATTGTTTAATAAGTTAATACCAAGCAATTTTTTAATTATTCAATCATGAGCAACATTTATTTTGATATTTGGTATCAGATTTTCTTTTATCTAACTTTTAATAAACAAGCAAAATTGAGAAGAATATGTAGATTATTTAATGATGTATGTTCATCTTATGATATAAATGAAGTAAAACATAGATTTTATAAGTTTGTAAATGAGTAGAAAGTGTTAATTTACAGATTCAAACTTACTAAAGATAAAAAATATGTATGGATTAAAAATGGAGACAAGATGGTTAAAAGAGAATTATTTTGAAACAAAGAAGTAAATTATTGCTATAGAGGTGTTAATCAAAGTTCAATTTTGAATATATGTGATCTTAATAAAGTAGAAGAGTTACATATGAAACATTGTGATTTTTGTGCTGATTTTAATTATTGTTGTTATATATCTCAACCATTACATGAATATGGTTTTTATTTTCATTGTGATATATATAAAAAGATAGAAATTCATATTCATAACATATGTAAAAAATACTTTGAATCAAGTTATTCACAAACTCTTGAATTTGTAAAAGAAACAATTGTTGTTGAATAACTAGATTTTTATTTACAAAAAATGATTTTAATATTTTCTTTACTTTTTCTTTAAAAGAAAATCTTCTAAATATAAATAAATTATTTTAATTAAAGAAAATATTATTCCAATAAATGATATTGAAGTATGTATAAATTCATTATCTTGTATATAAAATGATAAAGTTACTAAAATAAAAATCTGAATCATATATTTTTTAAAATTATATTCTGATATTTTTTTATGTTGTTTGATTATATCAATAGATATTTCTTTAATAGTTTCTTTAAGAAGTTTATTCTTATATTCCAAGATTTTATTATCAAGAATTAAATTTGTATTTTAGTTTATATAATATCTTGTTGCAGGATATATTTTTTTCATCTTTAAAAATTTAAATATTTTTTATAAGTTATATTTATAATTATTTTTTAATATAAATAACTTTGATTTTATCCTTTGTTTGAAATAAAATGAAATTTTTAAATTATATATTATTTGAAAATAATATGATTGGTATTAGAGAATATGTTGAGATTGATAAATTTTACAATAAAAATTAAAAATCACAGCGAATAATAAATTATATAAAATCTAATAATAATTTTAAAATAGATGAGTTTGAAAAATATCTTACTATGATAGACAAATGAAAATTATGTAAAAGTTCTATAAATAATAACAATAATTATATTTACAAGTTACAAATTGAATATATTGAAGAACTTCAGACAATAATATTGACAGAACATATAACAAAAACAAATTCTAAAATAATATTTATCAAAAAGTATATATTTTATTAATTTATTATTTATAATCTAAAAATTTATAGTTTAAAAAATTATTTAAAGACTCGATTTTTTCTTTCTTTTTTTTTTTAAAAAAAAAAATCAAAACTGAAATTTCTCAAAAAGGTTTGAGAGCTTCAAACTGTATATTGTTTGATCATTTGTTTTTCTTACTTTGTACTAACTCTTACTTTTCACTAACTTGATACTTCACTTTTATGTGATGTGATTATCCTGATATTCATAATTGTAATTCATTTAATTAATTATTTATGTTATAGTTCCAGATGCCTAAAATATTAAATAAATATTATGCTATTCAAGTTGGATACAAAAAAGGAATTTATAAAAATTGGAAAGATTGTAAAAAACAAATTCATAAATATCCTGGTGCCTTGTATAAAAAATTTAATACAAAGAAACAAGCTAAAAAATATAATAATGAACAAAATCAAGAAAAAAATGAAAACTTTGAACAAATTTGGACAGATAGATATTATGAAAATAATGGAAAAATAGATGCATATGCTAGAATTGGAGTTTTTTTTAAAGATAATAATCTTAGAAATTTATTAGAGAAATTATCTGGTACAAAACAAACAAATAATAGAGCAGAGATTTTTGCAGTTATTAGAGCAATTGAAATTTCTAAAAATGATCAAGATATAATTATCAATACAGATAGTATCTATATAATTAATAGTTATAAAGTAAAAAATCCAAAGAAAAATTTTGATCTAGTGAATAGAATGAATGATTTGATAAAAGAAAGAAAAGGAAAAGTAATTTTTAAACATGTAAAAGGTCATAGTGGTATTTATGAAAATGAGCAAGCAGATAGATTTGCATATTTAGAATCACAAAAATCTCATGTAAAACTTTCTTTTGCTAAAAGAAAAGGAACAATAAAAGATTATTTTAAAAAATAAATTTTTATTAAAATATTTGAATTTAAAATTATTTATTATAAAAAATTAGTAGATCATATGTTCTCTACAAGATTTTGGATGAGGTAGGAACTGAGTCCATAGCAATGATTACATCAATGATGTTATCATACTAGGGGAATCCAATATCAATATAAGAACAATGATCATTTACTTTATTACCATATGAAAGAAAGTACGTTGGGAACAGCGACAGTACAAAAAAAAACAAATTTTTATTAAATTTTTTTAAATTGACTCTGAAAAATAAAAAACTATATAAATTCAATGTTTTATTTTTATTAAAAAAAATTTTTTTTTTTCATCAGAAAAACAATTTTTAACAATGAATCATTTTGATATTCAATTAAAAAAAAGAGAAATATATGAATATAAAATTCTTAAATTGCTTAGAGCAAATAGTATTAAATGCTATATTCATCATTTGTTTTATGAAATTAATAATAAAAAAAAATTTATAGATGATGGTGGAATAGATTTAACTAGAAATTATAACGAAGTATTTTTTGCTATTCAAGCAAAGTATAGAAAGGATCATCATAATGAACAAGCTGAAAATATTGAGAAATTTGATAAAGCTCTTGAATCATAATCTAGAGAAGTAGTAGGATTTTTTGTAACAACTATTGATTTTTCAACTGAATCTAAAGAAGCAGCATTAAATTCTAAA
>CAJVPM010002156.1:0-10405 GCA_910592325.1 Scutellospora calospora | reverse complement strand
AAAAATAGTTTTAGTTTCTTTAGTATTAGATATTTTGTAAAAAGTTTTTACTCTCGGACCTAACTTTATGTGGTCAGAAGAGAGTGTGTGTAGATCTGGGCCTACATTTTTATAAAGCAGGCTGGGCTTAGGTTGGGCCTAAAAAATATTAGGCTAGTTTTGGGCCTCTATGAATATATCTGATTAGGCCTGGTAAACTCTAGGGACGTATGGATTTTGTGATTTGCTATGAATCACAGCAAATCACAAAAAGTATATGGTTTACTACAATTTGCTGTGATATATTTTTTGAGTATATTTTTGATAGTTTTAATATATTTTTTGAACATATTAAATTAGTTATAATGACGTTTTAATATATGTAATGAAATAATTATAGTATTTTGTTTAGCGAAGAATAATAAATTAAATAATAATATAAAAGTTTAAATAAATGTGTTTCATTTTTTTCAAATCTTAATTATGGGTCCAAAGTGAGTTTCATTAGACAGTCGAGCATTAGAATTTAAAGAGGATTTTGTAAAAGATGGTGATAAGTTAATGTGTAGATTCTGTCACTATAGAATTTGAATAAAGAATCGTTAAAAATTCTGAATATTTTATACTTTAACGGTTCAAATAAAGTTTTATAGCTTAACAATACAAACAAACAAATCAAATTATTAACTATTTGCATGTAAAAAATCAATTTAAATTTTTAGTACAATGTTTTTTTAAAAAAAAGTGCAAGTTTTTTTTATTAATATAATAAATAATTATTAATTTGCTGATAATGAAAACATAATTTGCTAAATTATATCACAAATTTCATAGATCCCTAGTAAACCCTTAGAGGTGAGTAATACAGATTATGTACACACATATCGATCTATAATTACTACTGTACAGTACATATAGAGTGTGCTTAAGGCTACAAAGAAATTTTATTCTTTGTCTATAACATATATACTTACCTACCTGTGTAGCTTCACTAGGTAGTAATACATTCGACAAAAAATCAAGAAACTAGACAAATAAGTCTGGTGTACAAATGTAGATTAGAGGAACCTGCTGGCTAAAAAAAAAAAGCAAAAAAAAAAAAAAAAAAAAATTACCAGTAGGTAAAATAAATAAGAAACGTTTTATTATAATTAAAAGAGAAACAAAGGTAATTTTTTTTTTTTAGATTGTAAAGTTGTGTAGATATTGCATGATATATACTAAATCCCATAACTAAACAAGGCATATATGCGCTATTTAATTACCTGTAAGTATTTAAAATTGTATAAAACTAAAAATTTATATTAATTAAGTGATGTTGGCAATTTGAATTATTCTAATTAATATTAATTTTTTTTTTTTAAATACGCAATAGGTTCAGATAGAAAATGAACTATGGTATGCTAATGCACTAAAGAAACTATAATTCTAAATTAAATTTACTAATACTTATCTATTAGAAACGTAAAGCATTTATTCTGTAGTTAGTGAAAGTGAAAGACCTAAAGCAACCATGATAAATGAAAGCTCCGAAATTACTACTATTAATAAAGATTGCGAATCAGCTGTCAGTAGTAAAAAATATAGAACAAACAAATCATAGGTTTTTAAAGAACATTACTTTATTAGATATGATCCTAATAAGAGTAAAAATACTTTTTTGCAATGTTATAATTGTTATCAGTTATTATGTTACTAGTTAATAGTTATTCCATATAATTTCACTAGAGGATTCTGTTCAATATACATATTGTAAAAGCATTTTGAAGCATGATAATAAGACGAGAACTAGTTCTTTAATCTGACATATGAAAAATACAAAATGTAAGAAATACTTAAAGGTCGACAATTCATAATAAACACTACAAGTGTCTAAATCAGGCCTTGTTCCCTACAAATTCTTCCAAAAAAGAAGTTGTCAGGATATGATGGAAATGATTATTAGGCATTTATATCTATTTCGTATAGTCAAATATGAAGGTTTTTTAAAGTTTGTTAAAAACTTGCAACCACAATATAAAATGGTAAGCGAAATAACGGCACGTGAAGATTGTATGAAAATTGTTGGTAATCTTAAAGAAAAAGTTCGTATGAAAGTACAAGAGGCACCTGGAAATATTAGTCATACGACAGATTTATGGACGTCAGTTTAGACCCTTGGGTATATAGTTATAACAAGTCATTTTATTGATAAAAACTAGAAATTTAATAAATTAGTTTTGGGTTTCAAATTGGTTCCTGCACCACATACAGAAATTATTATTAGTAAAATGCTCTTAAATTGTTTTAATGAGTGGAATATTGCATCAAAAACGTTAGCAATTACTATGGACAACGCAACTAGCAATGATGCCATGATAACAAATCTAAAGTGCAAGCTTGAGAGGCAAAACATGCTTATCAGCAAAAGAAATTTATTGCATCAACAGTACTGTGCTCATATATTGAATCTTGTAGTTAATAATGGTCTTAAAATAGTTAGAAATGTTATATGCAAAATCCGAGAATGTGTTAAGTGGATTTATAGTTCACAATCATGGCAATAGAACTTTGAGAATGCTGTAATTAGATGTTGTCCTGAGCTCGTGTCTAGCTTACGACTAACTCTTGACGTATCTACTTGTTGGAATTCTGTATATCTTATGCTATTATTATCTATTTTATATAAAAATATTTTTGAGCACCTTGTATTACAAGACAACAATTTTGGTCTAATTATACCCTTTGATGATGATTGGGATATAGCTAAAAATATTTGTAATTTTTTGAAGCTATTCTACGAAGGTAATTCAGATATTAATAACCTGTCTTTTTTAATATAGAACTAGTGGTCTGGACCATGGATTTTATTTTAAAAAAGACAAATTGGTTAAGACTATTAACTCTCTTAAAGTAATTAAGAATTCATTATACAATCTTTCATATCAATCCTATATATTTTGTTCTATATTAAAATATTTTTTTTAAGATCTATTTATCTAAGATATACTAATTGGGTATTAATTTTAATATAGTCACGAATGTTATTTCAGAAAGTAAATATTTGACAGCAAATATTTTTCTTCCTTATTTGGTAACAATTAAGATGCATATTGAACGAAATATTACTAATGCAAATCCTATTATTTGTCAAATGGCCATGCCAATGCAACTAAAATTTGATAAATATTGAGCAGACATGGGAGAAATGTACTGCATTGCGTCGATTTTGGATCCTCGCTATAAGATGTCGTTACTTACTCATATATACAAACAGAAAATACACCTATCATCTGCTAAAGCAGAAGACAAGCTAAACGATATTAAAATAAGAAAAGTTATTTATAAATTTTACCTTTTTTTTAAAAAAAAAAAAAAAAAAAGAACGCTATTTTTGCTAAATTAAAACTATTCCCTATCTTGTAGAGCTGCAATGATTTATAAATTGACATATGTGCAAAATACAATTTCTTCTAATAGTGATAGCGATTTCTCTGATCTTTTTTTATAAGATAATGAATTTATACAGGGCTATGACTGTTTTCTTAAAGATAATCAAGTTTATGCCACAAATAATAAGGATGAATTTGAGCAATATTTAAGTGATCTGATTGTTCCCTATCCTAGTTCTGGTATATTTGATATTCTAGTGTGGTGGAAGGAAAATGAATTAAAGTATCTTTCTGTATCATCGATGGCAAGAGATATTTTTGCTATCCCAATAACCTCTGTGGCCTCTGAATCAGTAAGTAAGATTTCAATCAAATATTAACTTACTGATATAAACTATTTTTTTTTTGGCAATTTTAAAATTTGGCTAATGCTGAAGCTAAGGCTACACAAGGTTAATTTCTTGGTTTACATAACCCAGTCAGGTCAAAATTTATAGATCTTTGAAAAAAAATTTCTTATGTAATTTATTATAAAATCTCTGGGTCAGTTTTTTTAAAAAAATTTTAAAAAATTTCAGATGTTTTTATATTTTTCTCTAAAAAAAATCATATGAAATTTTTTATAATTTAAAATAAAAAGTCAGGTTGCCAGGTTACTTTTAAAATTTTATGTTATAAAAACCAAGAAATTAACTTTGTATAGCCTAACCACTTAATTAGTAGAAAATTTAATTTTTTTTGGTTAGTTTTAGCATTGGTCAAGTTTTGCATTAATCGTGTCATTGTTTGTTCAAATATTTAGCATCGCAAGTAGGATTATTAATGATAAACATTCGAATCTTATTTCAGAAACTATTGAAATACTAGTATGTGACCAAGACTGGCTAAGGAACAAGGCTGGGAAAAATTCAGTCTGACGATTTACCAGAAATAGACAATGCAGATTATTCCTTTTTTGGTAATAAAATACAGATCTGAATATTCTAGAAATACAACGTAAGAACCATTACAATATCATACCAAGCGTACCTCGCACGAGATAAAACAAGCATATATTCTACAAATCGTATATATCATATAACTTTGTGCAAAATAGCCTCATCCAAGGCCAAATTTGAGTTCAGCGAATTATGGATTTTGGTGATTGCTCTAATACTGTAATATTTTTTTTATATTCAGTATTTATAAATTACTAACTGTTAAGATTTTCTTTACTTCGCACAAGGTATGAGGTCATATGATGCAATTTGCGTGTAATATCATTCGTAATACCAAGCATTATTATACTTCGACTTTTCTTTTTTTTTAAAAAAAAAAAAAAAAGAAAAAAAAGGATCAAATTCCGAATTTTAAAAGTTTTTTATAATTTGATCCTTAAAACTTTGTCCGGTTCTAAAAAAAATAATTTTGAGTTTTTAAAAACATCCTTTATATAATTTATATTTATAGTTTATTAAATTAATAATTCATTTAAATTTATAAGTTTAAAAAGTTTTATGATATGTAAATTAAATTACAGTAAGCTTGCAATTTATGGAATAACCCAAGATATAAACAAATAAATTCTTGGCGTTTCAGTATGCTGATAAAGGATTCTATAAATATTTAAGAAAAAATTTTAGTAATCTTACTTAGCAGGCTAAATTGCAATTACTTGTAGATATTCCACATGAGTTATATTATATTCACGATTATGCAGGATATATTCATGCTGACTTTCACAGTAATAATATTTTACAAAACAAATAAAAAAAATATGCAATCTTATACTGCGAATCTATGATTGTTTAAAAAGAAAAAAGAGTGGTTCGGAAGGTAAAATTTATGGTGTCATGCCTTATGTCGCTCCTGAAGCTGATATTTATGGCTTTGGAGTTATCATTGCTGAAATATCAACTAAACAGAGACCTTTTTCAGGTACAATTTTGATACTAAACTTCCAATAGAGATTATCTATAGGTTACAGCCTAAGTTTGCTCCTGAGACTCCTAATTGCTATGTTGAATTGGTATTGCAATGTATTCCTTTTTTGCTAAGGAATGATGGCGATTTGTAAATACTTATATAATTTGGCGTTGGCATGGTTAGATTAAAAGGCAACGCCTTATGTAAATTATGCAATTTTACTTTATATTTATTTTAATGAATAAAAAATAATAATAATACAAAGTTATAAAACTGCGAGAGTTTGATCCTTCCATTCTCAATAAAAATTTTTAATCAAATTTTGCACACTTTAAACCCGTAAATTGATCGATATATAATTTATTATTTTTACAAAGTATTATATTCCTGAATTTCTAAATCATTCTGATTATTAACTTCATTAACAATAAATGAACGCCTTACTTCCTGTAATATATCCAATAATTCACCTTTTTTTTTTGACTTTAAGCCTGAATATCTCTTCTGAAAGGTTTCATCAAGCTGTTCAAGAAAGATTTCTACCTTTAGTAAAATTTCGGCTTTGGTCATATTTTTTTCACTTTCTACCATTTTCGCTTCTTGATTCGTGATCAGTATTGGCCTAAATGAAGGAGAATTATTTCCATTAATAAATACTTCAGTAATAAAATCCTGTCGTGCCTTTTTTGCTAACGATATAAAATTTTTTAAATGCTCATTCAAATCATATTCTTCTAGGCCTTGATTTACAAAATCAAGGCTTCGCAGCTGAATCCTAAATCGTCGGCATTCCAATGTTAATTCTGGTCGAGTTCTTGGCCCAAACGTCTGACGATCGTTATATCTGATTACTTTGAATAAATTACTTTGAAGCTAAAATTTAATATTAATTAATAAACACAATCATATGTATAGCTATTAAATTCAACTAAAAATCAAATATATTACAAATATATTACCTCGATGAACTTTTTGCAATTGCGTGCAGCAATTGTCCAGTGATAATGTTGCAGAACAGGAGGTATTAAAGTTTTTAAAGTCTTGTTTACCTCCTCTAAGATTGCGTCCAACCCTTAGTGTTGTTCATAGATACCCGACCTAGAAACAACACTATTTTTTTCTATTATATCACGAATTTCTAGGCGAAGTTGCATTAACTGAACTTTGTCAGTAGCTTCTATTAAGCGGTAGATAGGATGACACCTTGCTGACCAAATAGGCGAAAAAAATTTTCTGGCTGCTTTCTTTAAAAGAGGATTGTTAGTCCTTATAGCTTTCCGATAATTGATTATGACTTGAAGATAAACGAATGTCTATTATAATAATAATAATAATAATTAGTAACAAAACTTATATATATAAAAAGGTTGATAGTAACCTGTTCATATTTGATCTGATAAAGTGAATCTTTCTGTTCTTTAACCCAAGCAAGATATCCTTCAACTGACAAGTTCGAATGACTCTTTACGTACGGCCACACAAGTTCTATAAAAATTGCCTGATGATAAATATTACAGATAGAATCCCAAGACTTATAATGGTCTACACATTTTTTGAAAAAGGCAAGTTGGTTTTCTGTTCGATAACCTTGACATTTTGCGAATCATTTTATGTCGACTTCCCTAATAATAACAACAATAATAAAAATTTTTAATATAAATTATGCTCTTCTGGCATTCTCCAGATATACTTCTCACTTAACATACTAAATAAAAAACAGCTTACCAATTTAACTCCACGAACGCTCGAAGCATGTTCATTTCTTCGTGTAGTTGCCCTGGGATAAGAATCAACCAGGGAAACTTTTCTTTAAGCTTAATAGTATAATAATACAAGACACCGTCACAGACTACTGCCACCCATTTACGAATTCCATCTCTAATACCTGATATTACTTCTATGTGTAAAAGGACTTTTTCAACATTTGCAATTGAATTGGGGTTAATATTAATCAGATCGGGAACATAAATCTTGGGGACGTTAACTCTTGGATCAGCAGTTTGCTGGGTAAGACTGATCTTGGAAACATATGTAACACTTGGCTCGTTGCTAGCCCTATACGGTCTAAAAACAAGTGGATATGCTAATTTATCAGTTATTTTATCTTCAATTATTTTCTCTTTTTGCATTTCAGCTAATGTTGGCAACCGTGTTCTGCATTTTGGGCATATTCTTTTCTGATTCTCAATATTTTGTTAATTACACATAGGACACAGTTTCATTCTTGTAATATTTGTTCCTATGGATGCAATAAGAGAATCGATATTATCAGTAGAGGACAACTTTTCTTCAGACAATATATTAAGAATATCAGTAAGATACGAATATAATTCTTCATTGATAACTTTTTACATTTGAGGATTGACATCAAAAAGTTCTTCATATTGTAATCTACCACATGTCCAAGGCAAATTAATGTGTTGAATTTTGTTCTGTAGCACTATATTAAAACTGACTAAGCTGGTAATGACGTGGTATACAACCGTATTGAATCCCTGGTCAAGGTAATTTCTCTGTCCCCTCTGCTCGTTATCAAACGCTAGAAATAATAGGCCTTCAGGTAGTGGTTCTTCATGTTGCGATAATTCTTCTATCCACTTCTGGAACTGATATTCACTTCCTGAATTCGTAATATGATTATCGATGTTAATAATTATTCGTGATCTCGCAATTAAATACTTAATTGCCGATAAAGCAAGCTGAATTTCTGATACATATTTTCCGTGACATGCTCTACATATTAGATCAATAGTAGTAGCGGTTTTGAAAAGCTTTTTTTGGCTCAAAATATCACTGTCTTGATTCTGAACGAGAGTCTCAATAAATTTGACAATAACCTGGTTACGTCTACTAAGCTATTCGCGTGAATTATATATCATAATATTTTTTATAGAAAATCTAGTATTGTCATGAATTAACGATTCTATATCACTAAATAATGACGCGCGTTTTGATTATGGTGTTTAAAGATGAAATTTAGGGTTAGATTTTGGAATATAGATATTAGAAATTTAGAATTAATAAATAAAAAATTAGACAAAAAAGTATTTCTAACATTAAAAATAGGAAATATATATTTAAGGATACGTATCACTTCATGACACCTATTTCATAGACATAAATTTCACCTACTATAGTACTATCAGGGACATGCAAAATCTGTCATATAATTTAATAAATTCTGTTTTTGATAACAATAAATTATGTGATTAACTGTTGATTAAAATTAAAGTACTGATTTAATTACATAATATCTAAAATTTTATCTCGTAAAAACAAAAAACTTTAATTTTTTAAAAAGTGAGTCACACTAAATTATTTTTTTTCGAGAAATGTAAAATTTTTTTGAACAAACGCTATTAAAATATAGGATTTTATTCTATTTTTATATCATAAACAAAATATTACAATAATTTTCCATACTATTACAGTGTTATCGATATAGCTATTAATACTACATTATGTAATCGATGTTTTTCTGTGATTTACTGTGATTTACTTCGATCACAGCAAATCACAAACTTCGCATATTCCTGCCTACAATCAATTCCCGACATGACTTTTCACAGACAACTAATTCCTAGACAAGCTCAGTTCGTAGACAACTCATTTTACCGACAGCTCATTTTACCAACAAGTTTATTTCTTATAAATTCCTCTAACCCTAATCCTAAAACTCTAATGATAATAATGTTGGTGAAATGAGCTGTCAGTGAAATAAGTTGTCTACGAAATGAGCTTGTCTAGGAATTGACTGTCTGTAAAATAAACATGTCAGTGAATTGATTGTTATGTCTATTGAAATAAATGTCAATGAAGTGAACAGAACTGTATATTTAACCTTACCTGTTTTTGCTATTTCAATAACTGCATCGATGTGTTTTTGTTGAGTAGAAAATCTCAAGTTCCATTGTTTAATAAGAGCCTCATTGTGCTTACTTTTTTCATCATATAAGTTTCGAACTTCAATTATACTGTCATGAGCTCTTTGTAATTTGCTTTTTAATGTTTCTATCTCATTTTTTTGCTCTTCTATATATAACTGCATTCGTCCAATTCGATTTTCGAGGTCTGTTATTAATTGCGATTTCTGCTGAACTTCTGTTTGAATGAACTCTAAATGTTTCATAGCCTTGCCAAACTTAGCTGTTAGAACGGTATAGCTATCGGTTAGATTATCTTGATTAGCATCAAGCTGGGTCCTTTTACTTTCTTCAGCTAAACCTTCAAGAATATTATATAAATTGTTAGTAACAATAATTTGATTATAGTGTCGTTCACAAACAGAATAAGAATCTAAAGAGGAATGAAGTTCAGTAAGCTCAAGAAAATGAGTATAGTAAAGTAAAAGTTTCTTAGCTGCCTCTTGAGTGTCGGTATGTCGGCATCTCTAAGATTCCTTCATTTCACAAGGTTTCAAGCCAAATTCACTGTACTTTTCAACTAAATCAGCGAAAAGACATAGAAAATCTTGCGCTCTTAGTTTCTGGAAAGCTGCCACTAAACAAGAGTATTTAAAGTATATATTTCGTTAGCAAGTTTACATTTGTAATTGTCAGTTTGCACAAATGAAGATCCTTGAATTTCGAGTCTCATTTACTTTTTTGACGAGAGTTAACTTGGGTGGATTATTGTGGATTATTAAAACTTAGTATATTATACTGTCTATTCGTACGTCTTTTCAGAGTTCTAATAAAAATTGAATATCGTTACAAATATGGTGATAAAAGTCACGACGATGAAGTGTGCAATAGCCAATCAAATCTAAGAATATGCACATGGATTGTTCTAGTACGCGATTTCCTAATTTAGTAAATCGTTAGACTGAAATTAAGGGATGATGTATAATATGATTAAAGCTGGCAGTTATTTTTATGTAAGGCTTTTTTGATGTAAAATATTAGGGACTAAATTATAATATTAGCTGATCAGTATAATTCTCTAAAAAAAAAAAAATAGGCGAAACTTCCAAATTTTTTATCACCAAGATAGGATACGGATTGAAAAAAAAAAATAAAAAAAAAAAAAATAAAAAAAAATAAAATAAAAAAAAAAAAATAAAAAATAAAAAATAAAAAAAAAAAAATAAAAAAATAAAAAAAAAAATCGCAAATTTAATTGTCTGGAACACATTTCACTGATAATCGAAT
>CAJVPM010002155.1:0-10408 GCA_910592325.1 Scutellospora calospora | reverse complement strand
AGGACTAAAGCTATAAACTTATACTATCTCTACGGATGCAACTCCTATTAAACAAAACTTCTACTGTATCTCATATAAAAATCAGCAATTTATTAAGGAGGAAAACCAGGAAATGCTCAAGCATAATTTAATTGTGCCTAGCAAAAGTCCTTGGATCTCTCTAGTTGTAATAGTTGATAAAAAAATAGAAAACAATGATTCTGTGTGGACTACTATTATTGAATGCTACAACTAAAAAGGATAATTACCCTCTCTCTCGAATTGATGATCTACTGGAAGCCCTAGTATACTCTAAATGGTTTACTAGTTTGGATATAGCTAGTGGATATTAGCAAATACTCATAGAACCTCAGAACTAGGAAAAAACAGCCTTCATAACTAGGTTTGATACCTATAAATTCATAGTCATACTATTTGGATTATATAATACACCAGCAACATTCCAAAGGTTAATAGATATAGTTTTAAAGGACTTGCTCTAGAACTTTGTTGTCGTTTATTTGGATGATATTAACATTGGATTAAAAACATTTGAACAACACTTGGACTACCTTAAACAAGTATTTGAATGTCTTAAAGATACTAGTTTAAAGTTGAACTCTGAAAAGTATTTCTTCTTTAAGCAAAAGCTACCTTTTCTTGGTCACATAATTAGTAAAAAAGGCATTGAAACTGATCCCTCCAAAATACAAGCAATTCAAAACTATCTTATCTCACAAAACACTACTCAACTTCGAGGATTTCTAGGTCTTATATCTTACTACTATAAATTTATAAAAAGCTTCTCTAAAATAGCTGAACCTTAGAATAAATTACTCAAAAAGAAAATAGATTATGTCTGGACAACTGACCAACAAAATGCTTTTCAAAAATTAAAGGACTGCTTAACAACTTCACTCATACTCACCTACTCTAACTTTGAGGAACCATTCTTGATTTATACTGATACATCAACTATTGCCTTAGGAGCAATACTTCTACAAAAGGATAATGATAATAAGGAGCATATAATAGCCTATGTTAGTCAAACTCTAAACTCTTATGAGAAAAATTATTTAATTACTGAACTGGAATACCTAGCAGTAATTTGGTCCATTAAACATTTTTATCATTACTTGTATGGATAAAAATTTACTATTATCACTAATCACTTTGCATTAACTCATCTCAAAAATATAGCTAACTCTACTAGATGTCTTAGACATTGGATAATGGCTTTAAATGGATATGATTTTGATATAATTAATTGACCTGGATGTATACATTCAAATGTAGATCTACTAAGTAGAATACAACTATAAGAAACAACACACCTCTAATTATTAACTGGATATTATCTGGCAAGTACCACTAACAGATATTTATATTGATAACAATGAATTATAGATTCAAATACATATTATATAGTAGTACAATTTCTTACTGATCACACCCTGCCTAATAATTTGAATAAGGATGAACAAAGGAAAATTAAAAACAAAGCTCGATATTTTATAGTAGTAAATGGACTACTCTACAAGTAGAATAAAAAGGAATCTACTCAACCTTTCAAAGTAGTAAAACATAATGAAGTAAAAACAATATTATATAACTTGCATTCTGACTCTCTTGCTAGACACTTTGGAATTGATGAAACTTTTAGATAAACAGCTCTTCGATATTATTAGCCCCAAATGTTTGAGAATATTAGGACCTATATACAATCCTGTGAGGAATACCAATAAGAGGCAAACCTGCTGAACTGAACCTCTGCATCCTATAAAAGTTGAACAACCCTTTGATCAAATAGGAATAAATATTGTTGAATCCTTACCTATAACTGAATGAGGCAATAAGTATATTGTAGTTGCTACTGACTATTTAACTAAGTGGCCTGAAGCCCAAGCCCTAACTAATACTAAAGCTGCCTCAGTAGTACCATTCTTCTATAAGGATATAATTTGGTAACATGGATATCTCAAGGTCTTATTCACTGATAGAGGAATATATTCTGTAAATAAAATACTGAATTCTCTCTGTGAACAATTAGTAGTAAAGCATAAGCTCTCTTCTGCATACTATTCTCAAACTAATGAACTTGTTAAATGTTTTAACAAGACTTTGTATGAAACTCTAGCAAAGTTCTTTAATAAAAACAAGGATGATTGGGACTTGTATATACTTTCAGCTTTTTTTGCCTATAGAACTATAAGGCATAACACTACTAGGCATAAATCTTTCTACCTTGCCTATGGATGTGAAGTAATCTTCTCTGTTGAATTTCAAGTTGAAACTTTAAACTCTAAAACACAAGGAGAGGATAACCAATAGGATTTACTACAAAGAATATATCAACTAATAGTTGAGTAGTGTTTTGAGGGATAGGATAGTTTTGTATGGCCTATATTTTAGAAGAGTCAGTTTCAATACCTTTTTCACTAATTATATGACTAAGAAAAGGTAGTTTTTGCTTAAAGAAGAAACACTTTTTAGGGTTCAACTTTAAACTAGCTTCCTTGAGACATTCAAATACTTGTTTAAGGTATTCCAAGTATAGTTAAAATGTTTTTAATCCAATGTTAATATCATCTAAGTAAACTACTACAAAGTTCTAGAGCAAGTTTCTTAAGACTATATCCATTAACCTTTGAAATATTACTAGTGTATTATATAACCTGAAAGGTATAACTGTGAATTCATAAGTACAAACCAAGTTATAAAGGCAGTTTTTTCCTGATCCTGGGGTTCCATAGATATTTGCCAATATCCACTAGCCATATTCAAACTAATAAACTATTTAGAGTATGCTAAGGCTTCCAATAGATTATCAATTCGAGAAAGAAGGTAATTATCCTTTTTAGTTACGACATTTAATTTATAGTAGTCTACACAAAATTATTGTTTTCTATTTTTTTTATTAACTATTACAACTGGAGAAGTCCAAGGGCTTTTGCTAAGTACAATTAAATTATGCTTGAGCATTTCCTGAATTTTCTCCTTAATGAATTGCTGCATTTGTAGAGATAGTATGAGTTATAGCTTTAGTCCTTCTAAATTTATAAGGTTCCCAAATGAATAGATCATCATATCCTTTCATGAATTCCAAAAATATTTGTTTATCCCGAGTTCCAATTCACTTATATTATATTTTTCCTTAACTGGTTTCTTTAGTTTATTCCTAGACTTTAGCTTAGGTTTGTTATAGTATAGCTCAGTGTTGAATTCAGTATAGACTTGTTTATGGATTTCCTGTTCGATTTTTATAACTTCCTCCTCAGCATAGCAAAATAGGCTTTCACTAAAATCAAAGTTCTTTTCATATTCTTCTTCATTATCTGATTCTACTATTTTATCCTCTACTATTGGTTTATTCTTTTATATTTCAGAGACTTCAATACTAACTTTATGGTAAGAGAGTTGTTGTGATTTGATTTTAATAGTGATTACTTTGTTATTCCAGTAGATAGTCATAGTATTATTCTTGTAATTTATATTTGTCTTTGTTTTCCTTAACCAGTCATTTCCTACAATAGCACTATAGAAATTAGACTTAGTAATTATAGTATCAAAGAGGATTATTTGACTATCTATTTCTAAGAGAATATCTGAGACTGCTCCTAGAAGTCTACGACGTTCATTATTTACATTAATTATTACTGTCTTAGAGGCTTAGGTTATTTCTATATCTAGGTCCTTTAGTAAGTTTAGAGACATTATGCTTCCAGCTAATCCAAAGTTAATAATGAGAGAGAATTTAATATGTTTAATAGTAGCATCACAATATAAAGAAGTAAACTTTTCCTCTATTGCTTTGTTTAGATTTGTATCAATTAAACTTTCACTAGGTTGTCTATCATCATATTCTATAAACTCAAGGTCACTATTATCAAGGGTTGAGACAATTAGCTGTTCAGATGTTTTTCTATTATTTGTATTATTAGAAGAGTTCTTAGTATCCTTTTTATCAGTACTTTTAGATGCAAGTACTTTTTTAGTTATAGGCTTCCTAAGCTTTTTAGTTACAGCTCTACTAAATTTAGAGTTCATTGCTAATAATTGTCTATTTGTTATATTTGCAGGTTAGTCGAAGAATTGTTGAGGGGTATAGAGTGTAATCATTTGGTTTACAGATAGCATAGCTGCTAGTTTTCTTTTTACTGCTTTTCCTTTTTGTTTAATATCCTTGTTTATTTCCTTTTTGTTTGAGTTATCAGTCCTTTTACCTTGTTCAACTTATTGCCTTTTTGCAGAGTATATTTCCAGAGTCATTATATTAGAGGGAATTGTAGATTGGGCTATACACTTACTCTCATGAGATACACCTTCTAGTTTAAATATTGTTGCTGTTGTTGTTGTTGTTAAGCTTGTTGCTATAGTTGAACTTGAGGTTGTACTTGAGTTTGCTGCATTAAATAGAGAGGTTGGGCTTGCTGTTGTTGTTGATTAATAGGCAGTACTTGTGCCTGAGACTAAATTATAGGTTGAGGTTGAAATTGCTGTATAGAATTATTAGATACAAGTTGAGTAAGAAGTTACAAGAGTTGGTTGACTTGTGGAGCTTGTTCAGGTTGAGCAGATTGTTGATTATTCAATACAGGATTTATAGGATTTACAGGATTTACAGGGTTAGCAACAGGAGGTATAATATTTTGATAGTTCATATTTTGAACTTGAGGACAGGTCCTATGAGTATGTCCTGGTTGTCCATATTAATAGCAAACAAAATTATTTAGCTGTTGAGGTCAAGGTTCAGGTTGGTAAGGTTGAGGTTGATTAGCCTAAGGTTGTTGATAATTATTATTATTCCTAGGGTTATAGTGAGGTCCAGTATTCATTTGTTGTAACTGTTGAGTTAAGACCTGTAGAATTTGGGTAAGTAGATTCATTTGATTATTTTGTTAAGTAGGTACAATATATTTATTGAGGTAAGAGGTTATAGCATTGGTATCCTGATATGTTAGTTCATAATTTTTGGCACAGTTAACAGCATCATTCTAGACAGTATCATTATGGAGTTTAACATTTATATATAATTCAGATAAGAGTCTATTCACAAATTTACAGACTTTGAAGTAAGTAGAGAATTAGAAAGATCCATACTCTACCTTCTATATAATTCCAAGAGAGCAGCAGCATAGTCATCAACAGATTCACCAAAGCATTGTTAGTGATGTTCGAGTTTAGTAGTCTAGATTTCAACTAGGGTTTGAAAATGAAAAGTAGCAAAGAAGTTAATAACTAAGTTAGTGTTATAAGCAGGTTACCATCATCCTATTGTCTGATTCTATTAGAGCTAGTATTAATCAACATTTGGTTTTTAGTTCACTAAATAGCAGCAGCTCTTTTAAGATATGCAGGTGCAACTTGGAGCTTGTTGTCATTAATAATTCTATTAGCATTACAGGCTTTGTTAAATTTAGTAAGCCAAAATATAGGATTTTGATTTCTACTGTAAAAGTAGAGTAAATCAATTACTCAAGTCTCTCTTCTGAGAGAATTATTAATAGCATTAGTATTGTTAGTCAAGGCAGTAGTAGTATTAGGCAGAGCAGTAATTAATTAGGTAAGAGCATCAGTAAGTTCCTAAAAGTTTTGTTGATTAGGTTGAGTCATGTTTACTTGTTGCAGTTGATTAGAGGTAATTGTTGTAGTTCTTGTTGATTAAAGAGTAATTCTAAACTAAAATTTTCTTTCTCATTAGATAAATTTAATTGTACAGTTTGATATTCAGCTATTTGAGAGTTAGCAGTTTCACTTATGTTATAAGCTACGTCAAAAGGGACATTTGTTAAGATAAGAACAGTGTATATTTCTTGTTAGATTTGATCATAAGACTTAGGTTTCTTGAAGTAACAGATACTTGGAAGGAGATATGCAATAAGAGTTTAGGTATTTTGAGAGTTTAAATTATTAGTGAGAGCTTGGAAGTAGTCCTGAGTATGTGATGTATAGTATAGAGCAGGATATTCAACAGAAAACTAGGTCCATAAGTTTTCAAATCGAATATAATTACTAAGATTTGTTGCAGCTTTAGGAGGATAACAGAGGTGATAAGAGATATCAATATATATTTCAGATATAATATTTAAGTTCCAGGTATGTAGGTGATCATATTTTCAAGTTGCAAGAATATGAGCTGAGAAAGTGTTCATTCAATTATCTAATATTTTAACAATTTGTTTCTGCTAGAAGGTATTAATTGTTACGAGCGATTCTTTATTAATCTACAAATTTTTAATAGCAGAAAGTTTTTCATAGTTATTATTCAAGGTATCAGTTTATTTATTAGTAAATAAACAAAACCAAAATCAATAAAATCAAAAATAAAAGAAAAGAAAACATTATTTCCAATAACAAAAACTAAAGAAACTAAAAATAATAAAGAAAAATAATAAAGAAATGAAGTGTAAGAGTTTGTTTAAAAGAAGACTTAAGATATTAAAATATTGTTTATTGTTAAAAACTAGAGGATAGTTATTATTTAAAAAGATTATTATTATTTATCTTGCTTTAGAAACTATTAGGATTTTAATTCTATATCATATCGAGTCAAGAGAGAAAAAGGCCTGTATTTATAACCTTTGGCTGCTAAAAATTAGTAATCTGTATTGGTGTTTATAGTGTTTGAATAGACCAATAGTTATTTTTAGCTATAATATTCATAGTGTTAAAGATAGTATTCATAGTACTCTTCATATAATGTTAAGGTGATACATATTACTAATTATTGATTAATAATATCTAGAAAATACTAAAAGGTTCTAGAATATTTTGTAAAATTCTAAAGGTTGCTACAGTATTCTAAGATATTCTAAAATATTCTAAGACATTCTATAATATTCTAAACTATTCTATAATTTTCTGTGTAATATAACTAAAAACTATAACTAGTCATTATACAAAACTATTACTAATAAAACTATAATAAAATACTATATTAAACTAATAATAAAACTTATCCATACTGCTATCAGTACTCTGTATAGGTAACAAATACAAAAACTAAACAAAAATAAATAAAAACTATAA
This sequence comes from Scutellospora calospora, assembly GCA_910592325.1. Taxonomy (NCBI): domain Eukaryota; kingdom Fungi; phylum Glomeromycota; class Glomeromycetes; order Diversisporales; family Gigasporaceae; genus Scutellospora; species Scutellospora calospora. The sequence continues at coordinate 3,400 of CAJVPM010002155.1, read as the reverse complement.
CAAATATACTATAAAAATACTAAATCAAATAATAAAACTAAAAATAAAATAAAAGAAAAATAAAGAAATAGAAAATTATAAATATGATAGTACTCAATAAAGTTCTAAGTTTATTATTAGTTCTTTAATAAATATAATAATTTGGCTTTAAAAATAAACTTTTACTAATGAACTACTACAGTAATATAATATTCTACTTTGACACTATTAGAAGTTCTTCTTCTATGTTTTATATTACTTGAAGTATATTAAGAAGTCTATACTACTTGTAACAATACTAAAAAAAGCTTTGAATTTAGAAAATATTAATAACTAGAAGCCTATATTACTAGTTAATAGTAATACTAAGATTTTTATAAAAATTATTACTAATTGTTTTAATTTTATTTATAAAATACTTATACTATATTAACAATAAGAGTTTATCACAAATAGATCTATTATAGATACTGTTTTAAATATTATTACAACAATAAGAAATTAAGTAGATTCTTTTAAACAATACTAGTTACTCTTTATTGATCAATAAAAAATATTTGATCAAGTTAACTACAACTTTTTAGAACTTACTTTAAAGAATATAAACTTTGATACTAAGTTTATTAACTTTGTTCAAAATCTCTTTTTTAATTAAAAAGCTTATATTATTGAAACAGATAATATTTCTAAACTATTTAGAATTAAAAGAGAAGTTAGACAAAAAAATTTTCTCTTACTACTATTATATATATTAGCTTTTAAGTCTCTTATAAGAACTCTAGAAAAATATCTATATGATATTAAATTAAAAAATCAATTCTTCAATACAGATGATCTAACTATAGGAATTAGCTTCTTAATAGACTGAAATAAGATTCAATCTTTACTAAACCTATATAAAGCTATTTCTAATACTAAAATTAACAAGACAAAAACAAAGCTTATTTCTATTACTCTTATTATTTAAAGAGTTGAACTTCCTAATGAAAAGCAATTTGTTAAACTAAAAGAACAAGATACTATTACTATATTAGAATATAATATTCTTATAAATGGTTAACTTATAGCTTACAACTTTCAATAAGTTAAAAAAATCTTTTAACAAACTTACAAACAGAAATTTCTCTTTTAAAAAAAAAATTCTAATAGCAAATTATTTATTTTATCTAAAATCTAGTACTCTGCTTATTTTCTGCTTTCTAACAAAATAACAAATTGCTAAAATTAACAGAATTATTCCTTTTTAAATCAAAAACACTTCATGTATGCTTTCTAGATATTCTACTTTTTAACAACTTACAGAACTTGCAGAACTTCAAGCTCTAGTTATTAAGAACATATTAGAAGCTTATTTAATCTCTGTTTGGATCAAGCTTCTTATTTCAAACTCTATATTAGCAATTTATGAAATAAACAAAATAAGCTCAATTCTCAAAGCTAAAGAAATATTACTTCTCTAAAAGTTTCAAATTCTGATAATATATATACAAAAACTTAATTCATGATATAAAAACCTTATGTAATAGCCTGAACAAGAATTAAAAAAAGTATTTCCTTTACTTTTAGCTAGCTTTGAAATAGAGAAAAAATCTAAAATCTTTGCTAAAAATATTAAAAGAAATAAGCTCTCTGTTAAAAAATCATTAAAGCTCTTAAAAAAATCAATGTTCTTACTTATCTTATCTCAGATTTCTCCTTAAACTATACAAGCTACATACTTGATTAACTCTAAAGTCAATATGTAATAAGAAAAAAAATATCTTCTAGCATCTTTTCTATAGAATACTCTTTTTAAATTATTAATTTAAACATATAAAACAAACAGAAACAAAGAATTGCCTCTAGTGCTCTAATGAATTACAAACTATTAAACACTTTGCTATCAAATATCTAAGAAGCAAAATTATTTAGGAAGAAGTATACAAGTTTCTTAACACTAATAAGAAAAAAATTCTGCCTATTACAATGAACAAAATATTTGAACTTACAAGTTTTCACTGCTCTCAAATATCAGTAACTGTATCTTGGTTACATATCAATATAATTTATAAAATTTGGTATTATTATACCTTATTAAAATGGAGAAACTTAAATACTTTACTTAATTCTATTAGTTCTTTAATCAAAAATCACATCTTTAGAAAAATACAATTCTTAAAGTTTAACTTGTCTTATAGCAAATCTAAAACTACTAAATTTGTATGTAAATACTTAAAATGTATATAGATTATTTATAATACTTTAATAAAAGAACACCACCTGCGTTTCTAGTTGCATAAGCAACAAGAGAAAAAAATAATAATAATAATAATTATCAAAAAGAAGAAAAAAAAAAGTAATAAAATTTTTTAAACAATATATTAAAAATTTTATAATAACATTTTTAATTAATTTTTTAAAATATCTAATTTTTGAACTAGCCATATTAAATATTTTTCGTAAATAAACATAAAATGGTCATTTAAATTATCAACTTTATTAGTCTCAATGCTATGTATAATTAAATATTTAAAAGTTAATAAAAATACAAAATGCCATAAATAATAATTAAGCTTTAAATTTTCCAGAAATCAATGCAGCGCGATCAAATGCGTTCAGATTTTTATGAGCGGTAATTTGATAACATGTAGCACTACCTTGTCGGGAAATTATAGTAGACCATGCTAAAAAGATTTCCCAAATTCTATTATAGATTAAAGTGAAGGTTAGCAAGAAAAAAAAATTTTATTATATAAAAAATAATGTTATGACACATACCGGAACCACCTAGAAATAACACGATAATGATAATAAGTTAAGATTTAAGTCTCATAAAAAATTACTAAATACATACCTTTTTCCATATTTAGTAGTAATAGTATCTTTATTCTTTAACCAGTTTTTATACCAACGAAATATGGTACCAGAATAATGTACACCAATGGTATCGACACTCTGAACTTCAAAGCCTGCACATTCTAATTGATTAATTACCCATGCCAATGGACAAGAAGCATCTGCGCCAGGAAAGATGTATTTGGCCATAAATAACCCCCATATTAAATCTTCATATTGCCATGTGCTATAAATAAATAAAAGTGGATAAATTCATATTGGAGAATTTTAAAGTCCATAGCTAAATGTAATAAATTTGTATATTTACCGACGAAGACCTGCTATCTGTAAAAAGAACAAGCCATCATCTTCAAGCATATCTCTTACTTGATATAAGAATGAAGAAAATAGCCTAACACCAACATGTTCAGCCATTTCAAGGCAAGTAATTTTGTTATATTTTGGACGCCTTTGAATATCACGATAATCCATACAAACTATTCGAGCTTGTTTAGGATCAACACCATATTCCTTAATACGATTGTTTCCGAATTCAGTTTGGTTACGACCAAGCGTAATTCCTGTGGAATCCACATCATAATTTTTT
>CAJVPM010002154.1:0-10412 GCA_910592325.1 Scutellospora calospora | reverse complement strand
ATGTATATCCCATATGCAATTCTAATAAAATTCCTTCGGCAATGTAAGCCGCCTTAATAACAAAAAAAAAAAAAAAACATTTAGAAATTTTCTACTACAACTCTTTTTTCCTTCCTTTAAGAAGGATTCTTTGTATTGAGACAGTCAGCTTCACTGTTTATTTCTATTAATTCAACTGGTATACCTGTTAGGAGTAATTTAAGACTTCTTATTTCATATGTTGAATTTTTTCTTCAAAACTTCTTATAAGTTGTAGTATATAATCATAAGCATTTTTTGAGTCTGTAATCTGTTTTTGGGATACTAGTATACTGCTAGATGCTTCATAGTTAACTTCTTTCTTTTTGCTTTCTTGTATTTCTTTTCTCTTTTTTTTTGAGTATGCACTTGTCTGTGAAGTTTTTCCTATTTGCTCCATACTGTTTGATATTTTTTCTTTGCTTAGATTGAGTCTTCTAGAAGCCTCTTAGTCTTGTTCAGTATTTTTTCTTATTCTAAGGCTTTTTTTCTACTTCTTCTGTAAGCTTCTAGCTCTTCATGGTCTGTAGCTTTTCTGTTTTCTACATCTGCTTTATATCTTGTTGAGTTTGCTTATCTTAACTTGTTATCATAATATGATAGTAAGAATTTGGAGCAATTTAATATATCTTCTTCCTTTTCAAAGTAAACTGTTGCACTTCTCATATTGTTGTTGTTAGAGTTCTTGAAGATATATATCACTTTAGCTTCTGATCTTTTTATTTGTCTTCACAGAAGTACTTCATTTGTATTTTCTGATAAGTCTAGTAACCTTTTGCTGAATCTATTTCTTATGCAAAGCAAGAGGAAGTTGTTAGTACCTGTTGATATTCTTACCAGTATTTTATTTGCAAATAGCAAGTACCAGATCTTATTTATTTTCTTTTTATCAAAGGTATCTGTTTTAAGCTCTACTTCTGCTCTTGTTTTGTTTGAAGTACTTTTAATTATTTTGATATGTTTTACTCTTCCTAAAAAGCAAACCATTTTAAAAATCTGTATTCTTCTAGCCCAAACTAGCAGATTTCAAACTGTAATTTTGTTGTCATCCTTTATTAAGTTTAAGTTTTTGCTAGATTAGTGTGTTGTAGTTTCTTTCTTTTTAGAAAGATCTCACTCATATATACTAGTTTCTACTTTCTCTTCTCTTTTTACAAAAACTTCTTTAAGTTCTTTTTCTGCTTGTGCTTCTTTTTTCCTTTTTGTTTCAGGCCCTCTTGAACTAAGTTTCTTGTGTCTTAATTCTCTACTATTTTATTTAGTTCTTTTTGTTCTTTGTTTCTCTCTAGAAGGAGATTCACTTGTTCATATTCTTCTTTCTTGTTTTCTAACTTTTTCTTTGCTTTTTCATAGCCTTTAATACAATCAAAGGTCACTATGTACCAAAGATTGCCATGTTCAAACTTTTCTGTAATTTCTTTCAAATATACATTTCTTCCTATTGACAATCTGAGTGATCTTTCTCTGTGTTTCTCATTGTTTCCTAATACTTTAATAGCTGCTACTTTAGCTCTTATTATTCCTTTTCTTTCGCACCTATTTTTGTTTGGTGTCTAGATACTTTTTTCTAATGATGAGTCTGATTCTACAAGGAATAGATCATCTTCTGATTTTTCTGTAATAATGTATTGTTGTTCTTTATTTGTTGTACTGTTTTCTTCTTCTTTAGTCTCTTGAACTTCTTCTATTTGACTTGATCATTCTTCAGTTCTCTTGTTTTCTGATAGTTAGGTTTCTTCTACTTTTATTTTTGAGTTTGTTATATTACTAGTTATACTACTTGAATCTGATTAATATATCATCTCTAAGATTTCCTTCACCCTCTTCTATATCTAATAGTAACTTAGATTTAAATTAATTAACAAATAGAAAATGAAGGTGTAATATCATACTGGATAACTAACTATTATATAGCTTTAGTAACAACAGTAGTTTAGGAATACATATTAGCTTTACATATATATCATCTTGTTATATAAATATACTAATTTCTTTCCTAATTGATATTATTAATCTAATAAAAAAAAAAAAAAAGAATTTTGAAAATTGTTAGAAGTTACTTATTATTGATCAAAAGTTAAAATATACTATTTGTATAGTAAACTACTTTTAGAAGATAAATAGTTTCTGTAGCAGATCAAACTTGAACATACTTGATGTAACTAAATTAGTTCAAACTAAAATCTGTAAAGCAGTATATAGTTATATTGAGATATAATAGTATACTATATGTTATTTTTTGACAAATTATCTTTGAATAAAGGAAAAAGCAAGATCACTCAAGTAGAAAAAAAAATAAAATCTAATTAACCAAGAAAATAACTTTTTAAAAAAAAATAATAATTTTTAAAATTTTATAAAATTTGTAAATTTGGTTTGTATAATAATAATATTTTTTAATTATAAAACTATAATCATATGTAAAATTTTATTCTAAATAACTTTACTTAGAAGATAAAAGTAGATTATCTTAGTAAAAAAATAAGTTTAGTATATATAATAAATATAAAATTTTTAGTTTTTCTATATAAAACTTTTTTTTTTTTTATTATTAAAACAATCTTTTAAGTAAACTTGTTTAAAATAAATTTTGCATTATATTAGTTAAAGAAAATTTACTATCAAAAAAAGTATGACAATTCGTATAACTGATATTATTGTGTTTTGCAAATGTTTTCTACAAAAAAATATCAAAGAAGAAATTTGAAAGAAAATTTTATTTCACAACAGTCTATGTTCTTATTATTACAATTTTTAAGTGTATTTCAATTAACACATAGATTATTATTTTCATAATCAACAGCATATGTAACTAATAATATTGTTTGAAAAAATCACTTAAGCCAAGGGATGTTCTATAGATTAAGTAGGCAAACTTCGCTAAACTCCGCTGAATATATTAAAAATTAATGATTACTAATCATTAGCGAAGCTTATTTCTTATATTGCCCACCTATTCTATAGAACATCCCAATCAGGTTGTTCGATAAACCATATTACATGGGACAATCATCACGGACATGGAACATTGACCGGGACATGAGACACTGTTCGGGACTGTCCGCGTCCACGCGATTTTGACGGGACAACGTCCGCGTACAACACTGTACTATGATGTTTCTTCAAATCTCTACAAGATATTGAATGCAAAATTTAAATTATCGTACAATTCTTAGTACTATAGTAGTTTGTTTTAATTGATTATTACATTATATCTGATCTTGTTTATTTGGCTATTACGTTATACATGTAAGAATTATTTGTATCTTAAATGCTATAGAATATCAGAATCAACAATACACATGCTATTATGCTACTACAATCAATACTCAATCAAGAATATTATAAAAAAAATAATTAATCAGATAGTTGAAAAAGCAAACCTTACATTCTCTGATATAAATAGCTTTATCAAGAATTATATTCTTTTATATATTAATTTAGTTCTTCTAATTAGATTTATTACAAAAAAGATACTCTTTTTAATAGACAATATATACAAAAGCAGAAAATAGATACCTCTACTATACTATGAAATAATAGCAAAAATCTACTCAGAAATATAAATATCTAATCAGTTATATCAATATATAAAAGAAATTAAGAATTCTTTTTTTTTTTTTTTTTTTGGTGATCTTGCTTATTATTTTATTAAGAAAAAGCTTATATATATTACAAAGTAAATTACTATTTGAGATTTAATAAAATACTCTCCTTCAACTATTTTGAACTTATTTAGCTACCTTAAGGTGTTCAGATGTGATCTGCTGAAGCAACAATTTCTTTCACAAAGATTTTAGTCTGCAGATATAGACCCTAGGCCTTTGGTCTAAGAGAGGCTGCTACTAGTCTGAAAATTAAGAATCCTTCTAAAATTATATTTCTTTAAACTACTATACAATATTCTGCAATCTGGTTTATATAAAATAAAGCTATGATTAGATAAACAAAAATATATTTATTTTATATATATTACTTAAAGATTAGAAGTTTTTGACTATATTAGCAAAGTATAGTTTAAAAGTAAATTAGCTTTTATCTTTAATTCTATAAAATAGTTATAAGTTTATTTATATAGTTAAATTAAGATTTATTTAATAAAATATTAAAAAAAAATCTCTTTTTTTTAAAAAAAAAATAAGTTTAATTTTTTTTTTTAAATTTAGCAATCATATCATGACTTTATTTAAATTTGTTTTCCAATTGAAAACAGCATTAATTAGCTATATACTATCTAATATCTAATTTTTTAAGTCTTAACTTACTCAGTTATCCTAAGGATACCTATGTACAATCAGCTATAGTAACCTTTGTTCTATACTAATATAACTTATAAAGTTTATAAATTACATATAAATAATAGAAAAGATACTACAGCTTATTATGACTAACTTAAAAACCAACTTGCTACTACTTCCTCCTTTACTTCTCTAGCTATACTATCTAATACTATTTTAAAACTAATATTACAGTTTTCTGTATTCTTATCTATTCTACTACCTGCTTTTCTTGTTATAGCTTTTTTTTTTTGATTGCTTTTTCCTTTTTTCTACCTGTATAAATTTTTCTTTCTTAGAGATATTTTCTTTTTTCTTCTATGCTTCTGTGTCTTTGTATTATTTTTTTCAGATTTCGTTATATACTAATTCTATTCAAATATGCTAGAAAAAGCTTCAAAACCTTATTATCATTTTTTCTGAGCCTAGTAATACTTAGATTTTTTTTGCGTCTTCTTTGTATAGAATTCCTCTATCTATTCTTTTCTTTTTTCTGATTTTTTTTCATATTTCTTTTGAAGAACTTTTTATATATCTCTTAGGTTCTAGTCTTCCTCTTTCCTTTTATTTTTTTATAGTTATTCTCATATTTCTTTTTCAATTTTTTCTAGTATTTGATATGCTTTTTCATATGTAATTAGATAGTCTATTGTTTCATTTTCTCTATTACACCTTTTGCATAGACTGTTTTTGTATAGATATAGTTTTCTGCTATTTAGAACTCTAATTGTTAGAAGAAGGTTTTCAATACACTTAATCTTAAAAAAATATAAATGGTTTACTTCAGAATTTTAAAACTAATTGCAGCATTCTTCTAGTATTCCTTTGAAAGCTTTTTAGTTTTGTTTTTAGATTCTTAATTAGTATCTATTAATATTCTTTTTCCTTAGCTATGTTTATTTTGCTTTAGATAATATTTGAACTACTCTTTTAATGAATGCTCTCAGTAGAGTTTCAAGGTTTAGCCTTTTCCATTCTTGTATATACTTTATACTACTATTATTAATATTATTTAATCTTGTAGCATAGGCTATTTGTGATCCTTTTTTTGCTAAGGTATCTGCTAGGTCATTATAAGTATCATCTGAATGGCTCTTGATTTTTGTAAATCTTAGTTGTAATACTTTGCTTTTGCAAGCTTTTTGAATTGTATATAGAATATTGCTATTCTTAAACTTTAGCTATTCTCATACTTTTTTTTTTTTTAGACATCTCTCAATTGCAGAGATTGCATAGGCACTATCTGTTCTTATTTCTACTGTACATTCATTTAGCACCAAAAGAATCACTACTAAACAAGCTATCAGTTTCACTCAAATAGATAAGAACCAGTTTTTAATTCTTCCTTTGCTTCTAAAAACTATATTATTTGTGCTATCTATTTGTAATATACTATATCCTATTATTAACTTATTTCCAGTATCCTCTCTACTGAGTAAGCTATCTTTATAAAACACAATTTCTTTTTCTTCTTTGTTTGCTTCTAATCTATTTTTTAGTTCTCTTCTTGTTTTCATATTTTGTATAATTTGGTTAATTAACTCTGCCTCCTAGCTTCGTTCTATTTCAATATATTCTAGGTTCTTGTACTTTTTGAATTCCTCTATTTTGCTTTTCCTGGTATCTTTTTCTATTTTTTCTAAATACTCTTTGTTGAATGTTATCTGTGATATATTATCTTTTTTCTGTATGAAACTTGTGATATTATATACTTCTCTTAGAGGAATTTTTTGTTTTTGATCAATTTTTCTTAGTTTGAAGCTATCATTATATACTTTTGATTGGCTACTTTCCTGGAGTATATTCTCACTATCTTTTTTCCAGACTTCAACTTCAACTAGCTTCTTTTTTTTTCTAATAATATATCCAAATTCACTCTCTTTGTTTTTTTTTCCTTTTATAAGGACTCATTCTTTTTTTCTCTTGTCTCATGAGATTTTCTTTTCTGTTTCTTGTATTTGGAAGCCTTTTTTCTCTCTAAATTCTTCTTTTATCTCTCTCGATTCTTGGTTTTCTAATATTTCTCTATCTAATACCTTAAACTACTTTGCTTTTTTACCTATATGTTTTTTTTTTTCTCTTATTTTAAGTTGTCTCCAGGTGACTATTTTTTCCTATTTATCATTTAGAAGTTGATTTATATGCTATAAGTTGAGTTTACTTATATCTGTTTGTACTTCTTTTATATTATATTTATCAAAGATATTGCTAATTAAGCAGTTTTCCTCTTCTTGTAAGTTTGTAAAGTTCTAACTTTCTGTAAATTCATTTTCTGCAATACTCAGCTTCAGTTTTTTTATGTGTTGCAATACTTCAGCTCCTAAGTTTTTGTACTTAGTTTTCTTCCATCTCATATTCTTGAATAGTAATATATACTCTGCTATACTCATATCTAGCTATAACTATTTTAATCTTATTATTGTTGTTATATTTACGATTCTGTTAGAATTTATTCTTATAAAAAGCTCTGATATATAATATTTAATATATTTTTGCTATAAGCTTACTACTCCAAAAATCTCTTTATGCTAGAGAGTTGCATTTATACATGTTGAGAGAAGCTCAAGTTTTTATTTTATAAGTTTGAGTATTAGTTAGTATATTGAATTACAGACTTTTTTCTTGAGGCATATATTAGCTAGGAGCAGTGTTGGCATTAGACATATGTCCAATGATTTAAAAAAATATTGGATATATAAAATTTTATATATCTAATCATTTTCAAAATCATTAGACATATGTCTAATGCCAACACTGGCTAGGAGGTATTCAAGCTTAGAAAAAAGTACTATATTGTTTATATAAATTATTTGGCTTGCAAAGAGTTTTTTGTGTCTTAGAATACATGTTATCTTGTCTACTTCTTTTTTGCAATGAAGTATGCTAGTTTTCTCTTGCTTTTTTAAACTTATCTAGACTCCTAAAAACCTGATACTTTCTTCTAGTCTCTTTACTTTGTTTTGGTTAGGTAGAGTTCTAATTTGTATAAAAGCTTTTTTTGTACTTTGCTTATGAGGTCTCTAAGCTATTGCTTTAGATTTTGCACTATTTATTTCAATATTATTAAGTATAATGAAACTGTTTAAAACTTGAATAATTTCTTATAATACTATCTTTGATTCTACTACCTATATAGTATTATCTGCATAACAAGTACTAAAATCATAGCCTTTTCAGTTTTGAATCTTCTTTTCTCATTATCTACTGGCTATTAGAGTTTCATTTAATAGCCAATTCCTAGTTACTGTATTCTTACTAGTAGTAGATTTTTCATATTAGTAGTGAAATTACTTCCCCTTGATCTATACTGTTACTAGTTACAAAAAAATCAGTTAGGCCTTTATCTGTTATTATTTTTATTTTATGATCTTAAAATATTTTTTTGACGAAAGTAATTAGGCTTTCTGGCTATTTTATTCTTTTCATTGCAAGTTTTAACATGTATATGCTAACTGAATTGAAAGCTTTTTATATATCTTGGAATGCTATCCACAAATCTTTTTTTTTTTAGATCGTATCTTCAATGATATTATTTAGAATATGTATAGATGCTATAGCATTTTATTAGAGAGCCTTATGAAGTTTATACCTTTTAGAATATCTTTTTCAACAAGTACCTTACTTAGTTTTTTTTGTACTATTCTGATTATAAGTTTTTAAAAGTCTCGAGTAGCATTATTGGCCTAGTACTCACTAAGTTAAATTTCTAATTTGTACTTTTAAGAATTAAGTATATTTGTTTTAACTTCTATTTTTTAGGAAATTTCTCTTTACATATTATTTAATTTGTGAATTTTATAAAATATTTTTTGGTTTTTGCACTTATTTTTTTAATGAGCTTGTAGCCAATTCCTAAAATTTCAGATGCTATATCTTCTTTTAACATATTAATAACCTCTGTCTATTCTTCTTCAGTTACTTTGCTCATAATACTTGTATACTAGTCTTAGTCAATTCTTTCTTGTTTTTCATAAATTTTTGCTTATTCATAGTTTATTTGTTCAAACTGATGATTTCTTTTTCTGAATTAACCTTTAAAGTGCTTTACTACTTTTCTTTTGATCTTATCACTTTCTGTAACTAGCTTTTTGTTCTTGAACTTATCTTTACTCTGAACTAATACACTATCAACTACAATTTTATTATGAAAGTATTTGAGAAGCTTGTTTAGCATTTGCTTTTGGTTTTTGGATATTAATACGAATCTTTTTTCTATTTTTTCTTTTATTTCTTTTTTTTTTCTGCTTGCAGTTCTTTTTATACTTTTTCTTTAAGTATATTCTACTATTCTCTTATCTTATTACAGTATTGTGTATTCTAAAATTTAAGCAGATATGATATGCTGATTTTGTATTCTATATTTAGATACTCTATACATATATCTAATATTACTCTTTTAAGATTATCTATACTTTGTTCTATAGCCTTAGCTTCTTTTCTATATATTTTTCCTAGAACTTTGGCTCTGCTGTATGTTAATGACTTTATCACTTATTTTCTTATCTAGTTTTTAGAATCTTTTGTTTTAATTAACAGGTTATATTTGCTTGCTACTATCTGTATTGCCTTCACAATTATTTTTTACTCTTCATTAATATCTATTTCTACTTCTTTGTCTATTTTACTTCTCTCTTTTTCTTTTCTTTTTTTTGTATTTCTAATTACTCTTTCTACTTCTTAGCTATAATTATTCCAATTTTTTTCAGTACTTTGTGGTATTAGTAGAGTCTTCTTATTTCTTTTAGTCCCTTTTTACTTCTTGTCTTTTCTTTTCTAAAAAACTCAAACTATATAGTTTTACTCAGATTAGTTTATGATTACTATTTGTAATTGTCTCTATTTTATCTATATTGCTATCTAAAATAAAACTTTTTGTATCTTGTATTGTTTATATATAGTCTATTCTAGTTAATACCTTACTATTTAACTATAAATACTTAGATAGTTTTGGGTTACAAAAATAAAAGATTTCTACATGATCAGTATTTTTGAGCTAGTTCATAATTTTTATTTCATAATCTGTATTTCTTCTTTCTTCTTTACTTATATCTAGTCTTTTATTTAGTACTGTATTGAAATCTTCTAAAACTATATAATGCATATTTTTTTTATTTATATATCAAATACAACTCTCTCTATCGATCACTCTGACCAAATTTAGAGTGAAGAAAAAAACAAGAAAACTCAAAATTTTTACTAAGAATGAACACAAAAGCTACTAATTAAAAGAGAAGAGCAGAGAAATATACATATATTTTTGCAAAAAATAAGGAAAAAAGTTAAAAAAATTCAAGATTATAGAAGAAGTTTTGATTTGAAAATAGATAACAAAAAAATTTTTTTAGAAAATTTAGAGAATCAAACAAACCTTGAATTGTAGATTATTTGACATAGTACAAACATGTGTAATTAAAGTAAACAAAAATACATTATAGGAAAATCATGTATTATATACTTTATAGTAGAGATATTATACATAAGACCAAAATCAGATAGTTTATTAGTAACTAGAAAAATCTATAGAGAATTTTTCAAAAAGTCAAAATCACTTTTAGATAATAGATTATATAGAGAATAAAGTATATAGAACAGAGAAAAAGCAAAAAGACTAGCAGGAATAGTAACCAAAAAGTATGGCAAAGAAATAATAACTGAAGAAAGCAAAGCAATAATGAGTTTAGAGAATCACATAGATAAAATAATCACAGAAATACTAGAAGTAGAGAGTGATATAGTAACATTAGCAAGAGAATGGAGAAAGGTCATAGAGAGAGCTATAATGACAGAAAGAATAGATAAAGTCAAAATAGTTTTAGAGCAAGGAGCTCAAGATATGACTGCTAAAAGCAATGAATTAACAATTCAAGAAAATAAGAGTAAATCAGATATAGAATAGTAGAACAAACAGATTTAGCAAAAACAGATAACAGTATAGAAAAAAAACAAGTAGTATTAGTAAATTACTCTTTAATAAATAAGAAAAGTAAAAAGATAAACACTCTTTCCGACGATCCTTTTTCCCAAAAATTCAAAAAAAGCAAAAAACAAAAATTTTATTGAGGAAGATGAAGAAGTTTCTTTTACAATACAATAGTTTTTACAAAGGTCAACTGCTTT
>CAJVPM010002153.1:0-10415 GCA_910592325.1 Scutellospora calospora | reverse complement strand
GTAAGAGGCTCGAGTAATATTCGGCTGCGGAAAGTGCACCGAAGGATAGTTTGGGTAACTCATAGTAATAAAGTCACAAAGTTGAGACACTAGTTTCGTTGGGCATTCTTACTACCATTTATGTTAATTCGGTGGCACGGTGACTATTTCACATGATGCAATGGTAACCGTTGATGACACCATGCTTTGACTCAAAATTTCTGATACGTATAAAATTTTGATACCGATACATAAACAATGTCAATTTCAAGAAACACTTCGTCAGAATATGTAAAACTCATTAGTTCAGATGGTTTCGAGTTTATCATCCAAAGAAATGCTGCACTCATCTCCGGAACTATAAAAAATATGTTATCGAGTCCTGGTAAGATTTTTATATTTTATCAAAAGTACCTATAAACTTCAACACTTTGACCTTATTGATCTATTTGAATAAAGGACAATTCATGGAATCAGAACAAAACACAGTTCATTTTCAGGACATTAAGTATGAATTACTACTATTAATTATTTATGCAACGTTATATAATCGATTTTTCAAATAATTTTAATATATTTTTTAGAGCCGTGATATTGGAGAAAGTTTGTCAATACTTGTACTACAAAGTCCGTTACAACAATTCCACAACTGAAATACCACAATTCAATATTGATCCTACTATTGCTTTGGAGCTGCTTATGGCTGCCGATTTTCTCGATTGTTAAGGCTACTCTAATTTTAATCCTACATTTTAATAAATTTTAATCTCAAGAGTTGGGTAAAATATATTCATATACCTTTTCAAAATATTCAAAATATTTTATAATATTATTAATAAAAATTGTATTTATATCACTTAAAGCTTTATTGATCCGTGTATAACTGATGTTCTGTAAGTAAAAATTTTACTTTGCAATTTAAGAAGCATACCGATATAAAACTCATACAGTATCTTGATTTTTTCGAGTCATGTGCTCAAATTAATTTATTCTCAAGTTTACTTGAAAAATTAAGTTCATGTCAATTGCAAATATATAGCAATTTCATAAGGTTCGAGTTGGCTTAAGTAGCAGTGTAGTTATGTGGCTATCATGATAATAAATTGTTACATGAAATATATTTTCCTATCTTATACAAAAATTTTTAATTATTATATAAGACCATATATAAACATCATAATATATTTTCAAGTGATGCAGGTGATCCGGAACCTTTTTCAGTAAGGTTTGAATCGCCTAGCTGCTTTAAGATCAGCAATTTTTCGTTTGTCATCTTCAAATTTCTTACGCAGTTCAATAAGTTCTAAAATAAAAGATAATTAAATGTTGAAAATTTTTACGAAAGTTCATAAATAAACACGCTAAATTGTAATATTATATAATTACTTTCACGTTTAGCTTCTCGCATTTGAAAGCGATAAAAGTCTACCAATCCCTTGTTTTTCGGTTTTAAATTTTTCACAACTTCTGCCTTAGCTGCTGTTACTGTGATAGTACCATCAGTATTGATGTTTCTCTTTCCTGTTCCAGTAACCAAGATAAATCCATCTTCATCAGGTTGATTACGTCTTGCTTCCAAGGCTTTAATTTTCTCTTGTTCTGCTTCCTCAAAATTTTGCATGTATTCATTAATTTGTGCACTTAGTTTATTGGGATCCATGCGAAGTTTTTGATATTCTTGCAACCATCCTATTATTAATTATAAGTCTGAGATTTTTTAATGTATTAAAAAATAAATATTTATTTAAAGAAAAGAATTTTTTACTCTTCAAGCCCAATGGAGGAATATCATGATCTTTAACATTCCATATCCTCTTTTTTTGTGTCATATGAAGTGCATTTTTTAATCCTCCAGAATCTTTAAACACTATATGTGCTGTTGAGCCCGGGAATAGTATATTTCTTGATCCTTCTAATATTGAACTTTCAATAGCTTCATTAAATTTTTGTTTTTTCTTTTTTTTTGATTTTTTTCTTTGTGTTTTGTTCTCCTTTATCGTTGTTCCCATTGTTTTATCATCATTATCAGCATTAATTACACTTGCTGAAAATTCATTATTCTTTAATATACCATGAAATAAAATTCGGTCGATTATACCACATTCTTCAAATATATGCTTAATATGTCGTTCAGTTGTATCTATTGGTAAATTCGTAATGAAAAGTGTTCTTTCTGCTGGGAGGATAGACGAATTATCACAGATATTTATACGTGATTCATGACCTTTAAAATAACAATAATGAATTGAAACAAGTGGATTTTGTATAATTGAAGGATTAGTAGACGAAATATTATTTTGACTAGAAATTGACTCAATTTCTATGGGAAGGATTTTAAAGCCAGTTTTAGAAATTTCTTCTAATGATTGTTCAGAAGTTTCATCATTATTGATGTTGCTTTCTGTATCAGATAAAGTATGTGGTATCTCTTTAATATTATGTTTTTGTTTTTGCTTATTTTTTTTTTTAGATCCCATTTTAATTTAGATAATAAAATTTAAAGAAATGTGAGTTGCATCGAGATATCTGATATAAAACAATTTACGCCACTAATAATTTTAACAGCCACAATTAGTAATTGTGAATATTTGTGGCTTGTAGACTAATAGTACGTACCTGGTACGTATCGGTCGTATTGTCATTTGAATTCTACGTAATACTGGGGTGTTCTATATCGGTCTACTTTTTGTTCTTTCACAACCCGGGATCAGTCTCCACTACGTAGACCATGATAACCTGCAGTATACTCTGATAGCTTTGTAGACATTGCTCTTATTTAAGTACAATACAGTATATTGACGGTTCAAGATTTAAAAATTTCTTTACTATCAGTGCCTTTGATCACATGATCGAATAGCAAATTTCTATTGGTCAATTATATTATATATATAAAATAAAAATTTACAAACCCCGCCTTACTGACCTATACACAGCAGTGCACAAAATCTATTGTAAAATACCGGAATTTCCGGTTGATTAAGACATGATTCCGGCGATAGAAAAAAAAGCGGGTTACATCACTCCACAATTTTGTGCACTGCTATACAGTAGCTTGTTAAAAAACTTATTAAAATAATACTGTTATATTAATTTATTACTGTACTAATAAAATTTTAGTTATTTACATGACGTAACAATGTAAAGTGCTTGAACGATCTCTTTTATTACTCCACCAATTGCAAATTTTTACTAATAAAACTCAGCTCTTTGAAAAAAAAGATGATCACAGACCATCTTTTTTTTCACTGAAATGATAACTCACTTGATTATTCTCGGCTAATTAAATTTTTTATCCCAATCAATTGATTAAGGCGCTTGAGAGCACCCTAAACCCCATAAAATAAAAAAAAAGTTGGTTTGCATCATATTTTATTCATCGAAATGATAACTCGATTAGTTTATTCGAATTCCGACTTATTAAAATTTTACTTCAGATCCATTGAGTGACGATTATTTTTTTTTCATTGAGATGAAGAACTCCCGAGTTTACTAATTTCTCCCCACACTTCTGATTGGTTCTACTAATTATTCATATATCGGATTATCTATGTTATTAATCAATTTTATGGTACTCAATATGAGGGGAAATTAGTAAACTCAAAACTCCCTTGATTGGCTAAATTATTTTCCACTAATTAAAAACTGACCTCTAAATCAGCTATACATTTGTGAACGCATAAGATAAATCCAAAGAAAAGTGCCCATAATTGTTAAGTTAATGTCTTATAAACTTTGCTTCTATCGTCTAGTGTTCCGACCCTGTCTTCTCTGGGTCATCCGGATTTTGGAAAACTAAATCTGAATCATTATTCGTATGATATTCGTATAACTGTAGGCTCTATAAAGTATATTATAATTGGCTATACGCCTCAAAGCACGTTATTTTAGACCAATTAAAAATTAATTGTATTGTAGTAATGATAATTCTAACGCAGATAAAGCGAATTTCAGATATCCAAGGCAATTGAAGCTTCTCTCGTGAAAAATCTTCTATAGTTTTCTAACGGTTGTTATATTTTTTTTTTAAAAAAAATTTTTTTTAATATGTTTGGTCGTAAATTATGAAAAGGATCCAATCCGGCGAATTATTTGCATTGTGTTACGCACATTGCGATCATGATCATGATGTAATTATTACAGTATTGTATATAGGTGTAACACGTGATTGATTAGTAACGCGACTGTTGATTTTTGCGATCAATTATATCTGTATATAAAGAAGCAGAAACGTAATTTTGTGTTTTCAATTTTATTTATTTTTTTATTTTTTTCTTCTGCTTAAAGCGTGCTTAAAGACTACTGTTTCCGTATGAGGATTCAGTTCTTTAAGTAGCTCGGCGAGATGAAGTCGTCTGTACGGCAGCAGAAAAATGTTGTACAGTACACTTCATCTATGCGGCGCTTTATTTTTATTTTTTTAAGTCGGAACACCCTCCTAAAGTCGAAATACCCTTATAGAGTTGAAACACCCTTATAGAGTTGAAACACCCTTATAAAGTTGAAACACCCTTGTAGAGTCGAACACCCTTATAGAGTCGGAACACCCTTATAGAGTCGAAAAACCTGAATAAAGTCGAAACACCCTTCTAGAGTTGAAACACCTTATAGAGTCGAAACACCCCACTCAACCGATATGAGACACACCTTTACGTGGTGGTTGGGATAAGTAGGGGATTTAATCTCCGAAACTAAGTTGTCTCAAATATTTTGTAGGTTTTTCGTAAAGATTTTGATTTAATTGTATATAGTTATTATCAGTATGAATAGATTTAATAAAAGATATTATGATAAAAATTTCGAACTTTTTTGTTTATCTAAAAATATTATTCATGTTTATTTGTTATTATTGTTATTATTATTAACTATCGTTCTCACAAAATACCGTTCTTAGTAGATCGTCGGTACTGTTCCTGAAGAGATAGAAAAAGATCGATTTACATCTCAGGGTTCTAAAATATCGAAGTAATAAAGTCCAACAATGATCGCCGATTCAATGTAAAATCAATATTCAAAAAAAAAACAATATCTTGGAAATACTGGTACTAGTGTATAATGATGAAAGTTTTCAGCACAAAACATTAGATATATTCTTACTTACTGCATTTATTATTTTAGGGATCAATGTTAAGTTTTACACGTTATGGATCAATTACGACATGGCATCCATATTATATTTAAGCATAACTTATTAAGGGAAATTAGCTTCGAGTCTTAGTAAATCGATTTTTTTTTTTCTATCCTATCAGGAATGGTATTTTTGCATCAAAGTTAAAAATAAGAACTTAACGTTAATAAATTTGATAGCAATAGTAATTGAATTAAAAATTCTAAAGTCATTCTTTTAATAGTGAAAGTTATTAATAAAGAATTAATAAATGGGACATGAATCACAACTATGAAAGGCGTAAAAAAGGTTATAAAAATAAAAAAAATGCACTGCTACTTAGTAATAAATAATAAATAGGAATTTTTAAATTCAGTTAGGTGATAAATAAAGGATAGGATATATATAAGGTTTTTGATAAGATCAATAAAAATTTTATTTTTTTTAAAAAAAAGATTATATCGGCTACTAGTATATGAGGTAGAATATACATAAACATTGGTGCTTGCTGGAATATTATCAACGACACCAATAAAAACAACTTGAAATTATAAAATTAATGTTTATAATTAATGTTGCAAATAACCCAAAGAATAATATTTTGGATAAAAATAACGTTTACCCTATCCTCGGATAACCTAATTAAAACTGTAATTTGATTGGATGTAATATGATAAAATAAAATGTAATTAACCTGTTTAAAATTTAGTATCAGACGCAAATACATGGAAAAAATCCTCAATACCTTAGAATCTATGAATCTATTTATTGGAAAGAATCATGTTTTGGTTTAACAGGTTTAATATTTCTATAGATTACCAATAGTCAGAACTACTGTAGTCAACTAGATTAAAGGTTTCCTCAAAAATTTGAAACCTTAATCGACAGAGCAGTTGTGTTAACTTCGTTTGATGGTCAATATGGTAACCAAAAACCAACAGAATTTCTATGTTTAACTCTGAAATTATTACAATCACAACCGAATAAAGAGATCATTATAGAATTTAAGAACGAAAAGTATAAATAAGTATGGTTTAATTCAGATTAAATTGGGTTGTCGTAATTGATCGGGAAAATTTTCAATTCGATATACAGTAACTATCTATGTTTTTATACTATGCAGGTATTTAAGAGCTCTTGGTGCAAGACTTGTTGGAACATCGCTGGACATTTATCAATATCTTGAACCATTGTTAAATGATTATCGAAAGTTGAGAAAACGAACAATCAGTAGACTGAATTCAATATTCACTTTTTATATCCTAAAGTCTTTAAAAAATATATTAATATTCATTCCTTAAGATGGTGGATTCGCAATTACACACATGGACGAATTAATAGATGAACTATTACGTGAAGATAGAGTATGTGATACCATAATGCCACGAATCATAAAACGTTATGTGTTAGAGGAAAATGGTGATCTACAACCACGTGAAAGTGCACCAAAAGATCTTTTAGATGAAAAGGAGGATAATGATACTAACTCAGATAGATGTAAGTATCTAATAATTGAAAATGGAAATAGACTTGTCATTTTCATAATGTCGCGATCACATAGTTTATGTCCAATCAAATTTTGAAATCAGGTTAACTTATAAATCTATTAAATAGATGGATTCAAAGTAATGAAACCTTTGTCATTGCTAGGATCAGAGGAGGTTTCATGGACAAATTTAAGTTACTGGCGATTTTTTTTTTTGAAAAGCATAATTGCATATTACGCTTGATCCGTGCTTTTTTTCATTAACCTATTGGCACGGGATTGTACGTCAGACTCACTAATTGGATTTATGTGATCGCGATATTTTTCCGACATATTTGAAGTTAGGCCTGCGATTATAAATATATGAGCTTTGCTAAGGGAAAACCAGAATTAATGTTGAATTTCACTTTAATGGATTCGCCCCTAAAGGATCTTTTCCCTTTGCATCACTTATCAATTAGAATGAAGGTTTGCTTTTAATATGCTTCAAATATACTAGTTGTTTCTAATGCTTTTTACAAGCAAATTTTTAATTTTATGAGAAATTAAAAAAAAAAAAAAAAAAAAAAAAAAAAAAAAAAATAAGTAAACCTTCTAATTAATATCAATGTATAATAATCACAGCTAACGTATATATTGTATTTTCTATTATTGATATTTTATATTTTATAAACTTTATAGTTACACCCTCTGACAATGATAAACGCCATCAGGGCCGTTCAGAATCATATTCTAGATCTCGTTCTCGTTCTAGAAATCGGTATAGTTCTCGGTCAAAACATAGAGGGTATGATAGATACGAACCTAATTATCGTAGTAATAGAAAACATTCCATTAGAGAAAAAGAATATTCATCCTCACATCGTCATAGTCATCGTCTTAAGAGTTCTACCAGTAATAGTCAATAAGTGAAAATTTTGATTCGCGATTGATGCAGATGTAGTATACTTTACAAATTAACTAAGGATTTTTTAGTATAAACATTAGGGTTACTAACCAAAATGTATCAACATTTACTTTTGTCTCGTCCCGTTTTTTTCGGCGACAGGATTCCGTTTTTTGTTTTTAGTATTTGCTTTAAGAGATGAGAAATACTTCTCTCAACACACATAATTAGTAAATAATAAGCACGGTAATAATGTAAATTTAAATATTGCATTTATTCCAAGATATAAAAATATAAAAAGAATAAAAATTAATTTGATAAAGCCACTAGCATAAATATGGAATGCCGTTTAACAGCCATGCAAATTTAATTTATTGGTTTTCGTAACATGAAACTTTTTAAATAGGCCCGGCCGGCCGGCCGGCTTTTTTTTTAAATTTTACAAAATTTTATAAAATTTTTTTTAAAAAACCCACCCGATTATTAAAACATATAAAAAAAATTTTATAAAAGTTTTTAAAATTTGACCTGGCCGGGTTACGAGAACCAATTAATTAACTTTGCATGGCCTTAGACCGATATAGAACACCCCAATGTAATACGAACTGAAATTCAGCATTTGTGATCATAACGATAAGTGTACTGTACATTTTGGCGTTTTGTCAAGTCCAAACGTCCATAGCAATTTTATATTCGTTTAATTCTGATAAATTTTGAGTATGGTGTCGGAAGTCTATGCTCGCAATCACGTGAAAAGTTTCAGTTTTTTAAATCGTTATAACTTTTTACACAAAGGGTTTTAAAATAAATTGTCTTAAGTAACTTTGTAGAGTTATTTGAGCTCTATATACAGACCAAATGTCTTTTTGGTCTTGTCTAACGAAATATTGCGATTTAAAATTTATATATGTTTTGGCTTTAAACCGCCGTAGAGACAAATTTTCAAAATCTGAACCGATAACTTTGTTCTAAGTGGTAAGTTCTACAAAGTTATCGGATAAGATTTTTGAAATTTCGTTTCTGCGACGAGTAGTAGCGTTTTAAAGCCAAAACATATATAAATTTATATAATCTTTAAATCGCAATATTTCGTTATACAGATAAGATACCAAAAAGATATTTGGTCTGTATATAGAGCTCAAATAGCTCTACAAAGTTACTTAATACAATTTATTTTAAAACCTTCTGTGAAAAAAAGTTATAGCGATTTAAAAAATTGAAACATTTCACGTGATTGTCGACGATCTTTTCTTTCGCGAAGGGAATTGCTACAGACACAGCAACACGTGACTTATCGCCCTTATCGGCACAGCAACGAGATTTCTTGTTAGAAGTCAGTCAATATCTAAATATTTATTATATAAAAACGATTTATGACTGTAATAAAAGTTGTAGAAGTCATTGCTCCGATTCCAACGATGTTAAGATCACAAAAATTGCCAACTGGTTTGCGAGATATAAGCATTTAAATCTTTACGATTATGTCAAATCTTGATATGAGCGCGAAGATAAAAATACTCATATCTCGCGATCTACTGAACTAATTTTAGCGATTTTGCCATAATTGAAATCGGAATACTTGTCTCTACAACTTTAATTAGAGGTATAAAGAAGATTTACTTAGTAAATATCTTAAAGATTTATATTTTATTAAATATTAAAAATTCAATTTTCAAGATATTTTACTAAGTAAATCCTCCTTATTTCTTTAATTAAAGTTGTAGAGACAAGTATTCTGATTACAATGATGTCAAAATCGCTAAAATTTATTCGGTAAATCGCGAGATAGGAGTATTTTTATTTTCGCGCTCATATCAAGATTTGACATAATCGTTAAGATTTAACTGCTTATATCTCGCGATCCAATCGGGAAATTTTGGTAATTTTAGTATTGTTGGAATTGGATAAATGGCCTCTTCAACTTTTATTAAAGGCATAAATCGCTTTTATATAATAAAATATTTAGATATTAACTGACTTCTAATCAAGAAATCTCACATCTAATCGTTGCTGTGCCGATAAGAGGATAAGTCACGTGTTGCTGTGTCCGTAGCAATTCCCATCTAGTGATCATCACATCACGTGAAATCTTGTAATTACGTCATTTGTTTACTAGCATTAAACAAATTAGCCTAAACTATACTATCACCTAACCCTAACACTAATCCTAACGTAGGCCAAATGCTTAATCATGTGATGTAATTATCATGAAGATATCACTGGGTTCCTTGATCTTCAAAATTCAACGAGAAATTATCACGGGGACAAGATAGAAAGAATTTAAACAATTTAAAGGGAAATTTATTAAAAGATAAACACTTCTTTTCAAGACTATTGTGAGGTTCAACAATGTGATTCGGATAAACTGTGGTCTATCACGTTTGGCGCGAGAATTAGTAAAGGAAAATCGTGATAAGTAACGTGATTAACTGGTCACATTCCTTCCGGAACACAGATGGTGGGACAAGTTGCATACGTCGCATCCGTTACATAAGTCGCATGCGACGCAAGCGACATATATAACGAATGCGACCTATGCGAAATATATGGAATATAGGGGATATGTTTAATAAATGTAATATGTATCTTTAAGAAAAATATCTTATAAATAAAGGCTGGAATGGCCCTTGAGATAAAAAAGTCTCGCCTTTGCTTCATTAAAAATAATAAAGTC
Organism: Scutellospora calospora; assembly: GCA_910592325.1. Classification (NCBI taxonomy): domain Eukaryota; kingdom Fungi; phylum Glomeromycota; class Glomeromycetes; order Diversisporales; family Gigasporaceae; genus Scutellospora; species Scutellospora calospora. Next base: position 286 of record CAJVPM010002153.1, on the reverse strand, counting down.
CCAAATTTTATTAAATAAATCGCTCACATTAATACAATAACACTACTACCCTAAGTCCTTCAATAAATTTAACTTATTCATTTTACCTATTATCCACGTGACCCAATAACATTGCTTCGCTAATACACTCCCCAAACCATAAATTATAAATTGTTATTTGTTGTACCTCTTGCTCACGTGACCAAACCTTTCTGGACACTTGTAACCTAAGTAACCCGAAGCCTTACCAAGCCCTCAGCCTAATCTAACGCACCTCTTTCGAAAGGTTACTTACCTTTGGTTACGC
>CAJVPM010002152.1:0-10416 GCA_910592325.1 Scutellospora calospora | reverse complement strand
TTCTTTTAGTTAGGTTCCTTCCAGTAGGAAGGTTTTCTTTGTCAAAAATTGTAGAAATAATAATTTTTTGTTTTGGCGTAGTAGTAAAAAGTTTAGTACGAGAAAGAGTTTTTATTTATTTAAGTTGATCAAATATTAAAAGTATGATATAATATAATATTATACAAATAAATCTTAATAGTATCTACAGACAGAGAACCTGTATGGTAAAACTCTGAGTTGGTGAAGTTGTATAGCTTTCAATAATTATACTAGCTAATACTTGATCTGATAAGAAATACTACTAAAAAAGGTGTAAATTGAGATAAATGTGAATAATTTTATTTTACAAGGAAAATCAGCAATACTAACTTGGCTTAGTAGTTAACTAAATTTAGAAAGATCTATTTTATGAAATATCTTAAAAAGAAGAATACAAATACTAATAGAGAGCTACAGTAGAAACTAGAGTCATATGAATATCACAAAGATCTAAGCTAGATAAGTTTATAAAATAGATATAAGCTACTCTAGTAGATATGCTTTGAGGTTAACTAGAGCTCTATATACTCATAATATATTGAGTGATATATATCTTAAGAAGACTTAAGCTAAAGTCAGTAAATATATATGTAATGAACTAGCTAGCTTAAGTAGTTAGATATTATAGTAATATTAGTTTGTAATAGTATAAGTTAGTTAAACAGAGTATTTAAATAGGTAACTTACAGATAGGTTACAGGTATAGTAGCATAGTGTAGAACTAATCAGATAGTCTATTGTCTATATAGTGGACTAATTAAATTAGACAATGACTAAAGTTATATGTATAGCTTGTTGTATACTCTTCATATAATTACAAACTATAGGGAAACCCTATATAGAACCTTATATATTAAACTAATAAAATCTGCTTAGTAATATAAGCTACTTTAAAAATAAAAAAAAATAAAAAAGCAAAAATATAATAAATATATAAAATATATATATAAGAAATAAATATGATACCTTAATATACTAGGACTAATGCTAAAATTTATTTTAAGATTAGATCAGATGCATTACTAATTTGAATTTTTTATATAGAATTTGTTGATCTATATATAATTTATTTTTTATATATAGTGTTTATAATATTTATAGCTATTATAATATTATAGCTATTTTAATAATTATAACTATAATAATAATTACAATAGAAAGGGTCTAGTGATCTTAGTGTAGTGGTTAGATTATCAGACCGTCATATAAGAGGTCTGAAGTTCAAATCCTACTGTTGACAAATTTGAATAATTACCTAGACTTTTGTATTCAACTTACAGTAAACCCTGTTCGTTTCTAGAAGTTGTAACCTTGTAAATCATATTGCACTAATATCAATCAAATATTAGAAGTATGACACAATATTCAAGTTATATTGTATGAATAAATCTTAATAGGATCTATGAGCAGGGGACCTGCATAGTAGAAATTCCGAATTAGATGAAATAGTATAGATTTTAACAGTCATATCAGTTAACGCTTAATCCAGAGAAGAAGTTTGTATATGAAGGTTGCAGATCGAGCAGGTGTGAGTAAGTCTGCTATATAACGCAACCTGGTGCCTTGCATTAGTAGCAACACTAACCTGGCTTGGCAGCTAACTGAATTTGGGAGGATCTGATTTGTGAAACTTCTGAATATATAGAGGACTAATTTGGTGGAAAGCTACAATAGGAACTGAGTTTGTACAAACATCTATAAGGGTATATGCTAGCTTAATTAGGATATAGTATAGCATAGTTGGGGTATTCTGCAGGCCCCTTCTAACGAAGATTAAAGGATACCTTGAGATAGAGCCCTCTTAATAAAAGAAACTGAGGTGCAAGGTCAGTCTGAGTGGTCCTTATTGAAGTAGCACGAGATTGTGCAGGTTTAAGAATAAAATTAAGTTAGTGTTAGAGATGACAAGAATACTAAAGGGTTTAAATGGAGTATCCACAAATGGATATTAGGTATAGCAATTGGTAGGTAACCCCTAGGTAGAACCTTTAAATAGACAATGATTAAAGTTGTATATGTGACCAATTGTACTCTCACTAACTAATATAAACTTATAACCTACTTAATAAAAATTAACCGGTATCAAGACTTTGTTAAACTAATAAAAAAAAAAATAATAATAATTACAACAACCTCACAACAACAACAACAAACATGTCAAACACTGATACAATAATAAACACGTTTACTATTAAATACTATAGTGATATCGACAACAACAATATATACTCAAAAGAAATTCTCAATATTACTATTATTAATGCAAATGAACTAACCTTCCTTGTTATATTCACTATTCCAAGCTTCTAAAACCAACACTTTACAACAGAAGGAAAGAAAAATACCTCCATCAAAAATGTCTCTCTTTACCCAAAATACTGAATTGATAATAGCACAAATAGCAACTCTACATTCCTCTTCACACTCTCAAAATTACAATTAAGTGTAGTTACTATAGCAGCCATTAGTATTTCTACTAACAACACACTTAACTCATCACTTGTACAAATATACAAAAATACTAAAGACCAATATCTAAAGGCCAACGCTGACAAATAAACTTCTGCTCTCCCTAGCATTATTTATGACCCTATTCTCCTTCTCAGCAATATGCCTTCCAACAATACACCTACAACAACTAATCCAAACTTACATACTATATCTCCTACATGTAGTACTACATTAAATAAAAGCATTACTACTAATATCGAACAGATCTCAAACACAAATAACCCCTTAAACAATACAAACGCCTAGACTAGTACACATCTAACTACTCAACTAGTAATACTAACAATACAGAAATGACTAATACAACAGAAGGACAACATACTGCATAACTTTTAATTCAACAAACTGCATCGTACAGCATATCTATGAGTATTGATACTACAATTACGCAAGACCATAACTATTTATATATAGATAGCTAACCTCTATCATTCTTATCATCGAAAACACACAATATAATTATAGATGATACTGAAACTAGTTCTGGAAAAGATATACTAACTCACACAGACAACTCTGAAAATCACTTCCATAAACCATTCTATGCTCAAATTATACAATCTAATTTGTATCACCCTAACTTCACATATACTACAGATCATAGCGACGAATAGGCAGACCTCCTTATCGACAACATAGAAAAAAATAAACTTCTAGATTTTGATATGACAGAATGGAATCTAGAACAAATCAAAACCTCACTTGAAACATCAGATGGAATCACAGAGTTCCTAAAATACAAATTATAAACAAAGCCTACTAATCATATAATCCTACTAGCTATCAGCCTAAAATTCAAACATCTTGATACAACCTTTTTTACAACCTTTACATGAAACAAAAGTACCTTTCTAGCACATCAAAAAGAATTTCAAGAATTACAAACTATAGCTACAAATAATTACAAGTTCAAAAACAACATTACACTTACTAATAAAGAAATCAGACATACTATCTTACAAATGCTTAAAGCCTATCTTGTAATCCAATCTCTACTCAATATTAACTTAAAGCAACTTAGCTACTTCAATACTTACAAGCTAATACACTACTACAGAGGTTTTATGCAACTCCCAAAACTAGAACCAACTACTATCAAACAAGCAATTACTAAAGCCTACGAATTACTTCTAAGCCTATTACCTATCAACTCATCACTTATTCTAGAAGAAACCCAAAAAATCCTTCCTTTCGTATTTTCTATATGAAATCGAGCTAACACAAGAGGAGTAGTTAATACACTCCACAAAATCTATACCTTCAAACAACTCCCAGGATCATACTTTCAGCAACTTCCCTCTTTGCCTGAAAATCCAATAAATCTCATCAACTCACTATATGACTATTTTCCTATAATCCAACGAAAACACTTCCAACATCTATCTTTTTATAAGAAAAAACTACAAGAGCAATATGATTTCAAAAGAATTCCAGAGAATTATTTCGACCTTCTAGCTCCAAAACTACAACTTCTACAGCATATTAAGAACTTAATCATAGATTCTGATCGCTCTTCCCTCTTAATTCAAATGATCCTAACATAAACCTATCCAAACTAACAGCAGTTCTATGAGAGTATTACACATTTAAAGTACTATCTAATGATTATTTTATCCCTAAACTATCCTTACTACAGAAAACAGAAGATATTCGAACTGAAACTAAATTCATCTTCCCAATTACTAATGATGAAACAGCCTAATTGTTCTATGTACAAATATCAGCAAGATACAAAATAAATTCACCAATTCCAGAACATATAATGATAGCAAATCTAACTAACAAACTACATCTACTAGATAAGATAACTACTGCTGTCAACTATAATCTAACTCTTCCAATTACATCACCTTCACAACTTATTAGTACTGTTAAAATACTTTGCAAATACTACTACTTCACCAAACTATCTGACCAATAGATTAGTATTACAACAAACAGAAAAGGAAAAAATACTTCTCCTGAATTAAACACTACACCTCTACCACCAATTCCAAACACTTTAGAAGAACTCCAAACACAACTTACACATAAACAAATTAAATTACAAACACTAATTATTACTCAAGAAAGCATTAATGACACATTGCATACCTTTAGACAACACTTCATAATCAGAAGTATTTCTAAATACCTACTAAAACTACCTCCTCTCCCACTCCCTACCTAGGATATTCTATTCATACCTGATGAGTAGCAAACAAAAATCTAATACAAAAACGACATATCCAATACAATCTTTTGGAATCTTTAACACAAAACTCATAGCTAAGCATAACTCTCCAAATAACCTAAACTATACTCATAATACTATACCACCTACAAATATCTCAAACTCTACTACTAATCTGTTACAAAGCTCACTCAAAATTCTAACACATAATATTCGAGGATTCAATGAGTATATAAAACAACAGCAATGGTTTGAATATTACAATCAAGAAAATGCAGATATTATTTGTATTACAGAAACTAAACTAAAGAATCATCCTGGAACAGCTACAACTTGTCAAACCAATACTACTATACCTTTCTTGCTTGTAACAACACATCATCAGCTGGAACTGCTATTAGTATATACCATAAACTCAGACCCTACATCAACAATATTCAAACTCTCTCTGAAGTAGCTCTTGCAATCGATTTCTTCTTCCCTAACAACAAGCTAAGAATAATATCTATATACCTAACACCTAATAATCCCTCTATAAACAAACAGACACAACAGAAAGTCATTCTCTGAACCAAAGAAGCAGCAAAAAACAAAATTCACCTAATAATACTAGGAGACTTTAACTACGATATAATCAAGTACAATACATCTAAACCTAATTACTATAACTACTTTGAAGCTATAAATTTAATTCTTCTAATTAATACTTACTACCCAAATACATCTACCTAGACTCGATTACCTTTACAAAGCCAAATTGATGAAATTTGGATATCACAACAGATAGTACATATTTTTAGCTAACCAATCCTAACTCTGACTACAATAATAACAGATAGTGATCACTGTATCATCTATACTGAATAGTTAATTAATCCTTTCTACCACTTATCTAGAACTAAGCATTATTCAAAAAAGAAAACCCATCACTATACATTAATGAACCAAGAAAGCTAGAACAACTTTTCAACATATATAGAACAAAACATCAGCTCCTTAAACATATTCGACAATCTACTAACACTTAATATCAACCAAATCTGGCATAAAATTACTACTCTAATTACTAATGCTGCTAACAAATATATATTCAACTCCACCTCTACGAATAGAAAATATTATACTTACTCTCTTCTTGCTACCAAACTACACACAGGTCTACAACTTATCAGCAGTATTATACGCTCACTTACTACTGCAAATGAATACAATCTGAATGATATTAATACTAAACTAAACAAAATCAACACCCTAACAGACTTAGAGATACAAATACTCACACTAACTGATACTACACCTACTAATCTACCAAACGCAATTTCAATTCTTAAGCAGCACCACAATACTTTATATAAGGCTAGAAATCTAGAAAACTAACAAGCACTTACTGAAAATATACAAATCCAAATTAACAAACACTATGACAACTTTAACTCTAATACTAACCTAATAATTAATAGTATTCTCGACTGACAAACTGATCTAGTAACTTTTCAAGAAATTGCAACTAGGAATACACAAATCACAAACTCTGCTCAAATTAAGACATATATAAAAGAATACTACGAACATTGGACAAAAGAAAATTCAACTAACGAGAATAAATAGAACAACTGGGAAAAAGAATACATACTGAAAAACATATTAGAAAAAGCTAGTATAATAAAATCACTAAACCAATAACAATACAAAAAATTACTCAGATCATTAACAACTCACCTAACAACAAAGCAACAGGCCCTTCTCATATCTCTAATGAAATGCTAAAATATTGTGGACCAAAATTACTAAATCTTCTCACACATCTCTTCAACCAATATCTAAATCTAAACCAAATCTCTACCTTATGGAAAAACAGCTACATATTTCTAGTCTCAAAAAAACCTAAGTTTACAGAACAACTTAACTATACCAGACCAATTTCATTAATTGAACACACTCGAAAGATCTTCACAAAAATTATTACCTGTCGATTAACTACTATGTTATCTAAATACAATATACTAAATTCTAATAACTTTGTAGCATTACCAAATACCTCAACTAGCAAACCTATTCAAATCCTAACACACATTCTTGAAGATGCACACACTTACAAAAAAGAGCTATAGCTTTTATCACAAGATATGAGTAAGGCATATGATTCGGTACATATCAAACTTTTATCTAAAGCATTCCTCTGACTACAAATCCTACAAGCTATACATGACCTAATTATTAACATCTATTCAAACTGCAACAATAATGTTATTACAAATCTGGAACTTACAGACTTATACCTTGTACATGATAGGCTAGATCAAGAAGAAACTATTACACCTATACTATGGCGTATATTCTACGACCTTCTTATTACTTATATTTGTAACAATTTCTCTAGATACTCAATGCAAACTAGAAGTCTACATACAACAAACTCAACTGACCTTTTACTCAACTAACCAGTACTAGCCTACATGGATGATATACTATGGATCAGTGATGACATATTATCATTTAAAAATAAATGACATCTTGTCATATGACAAGTTATTTTGTCATAAAAAAATCATTTATTTTTTTATGACTATTGTCATTTATAAATTATATAATTTTTTTATTAACTAATAAAAATAGGGATATTCTATAAAATAGGTAAGCAAACTCTGTAAACTCTGTTGAATATATTAAAAATTAATGATTACCTATCATGAGCGAAGCTTATTTCTTATATTGCTTACCTATTCTGTAGAATATCTAATAATAAATAAAATTTTATACAAGTGTTAATATGAGCTGCCGTCAATAGAAATCAAGCAAATCAACATTTGAAAAAAAACCAATACCTTAACTTTCAAAGCTTATTTCTCGATGAATTTTAAAGCTATCTTGATAAATTAATATTCAAAAGAAAGCGTATGATCTAAGCTTTCTTTTGAATACTAGATAATCAAGATATCTTTAAAATTCATCGAGATATGAGCTGTGAAAGTTGTTTGATTTTTATTGTGTAACTTCATGTACGTCAAATTCAGCTCAACCAATAAAATCGCGAATTTCATTATTTGTATCACCTCGCGTGTATACTGTATATCTCCCACTTTTTTAAAGAATTTGATCGAAGATATCTCGATAACTATCTAAATAAATTCTTTATTTGGATTCTCTAGCTTCTAACAATTTAAATAAAAAATTTTTAATCGTATTTGGTTGGGTGGTTGTTGAGATACCTTCGAACAAAGTCATGAAAATTTTTTCTAGATTGAAATTTTTTGAAAATTTGATTGAAGGACCCGTGGGTCGATAGCGCAGTGGTTAGCGCTCCCGGGTCACAATCGCAAGGTCGCGGGTTCGAGTCCAACTGGGAGACAAGACTTTGCCAGGACCACGATTGAAAAAAAAAAGATCTTCGGAGGACTTTCCCGTTTAGAAAAGAACAAGATCCATACGTACAAAAGCAGTCCAACGGCATAACCACGGCGTCGGGGACGACCAGATAAGGCGAATCCGTCAACAAATGACGTTAACATTGAGAAAAACCAGCTTAAGGACTAATGAAATAAAAGAACGATCCGGCTGGTGGGTCATGTGAAATTAGGGAACTGCGGACCTAGAGACCGTAGGCCCTACACCGCGGGACCAGGGACCCGGGACGTCATATGACGGACTTAATGAAGCATGAGCTATCTCACTAGTTCGGTGACATACAAAGGCCTGCAGCCTTCCGTTGATCTCCGCAGAATGATAACTCTGGCCTTAAAAGATGTGACAGATCCTAAGGTGTCTAAGGACCTTCAGGATAGCGGAGGGAGGTAAAAAAAAAAAAAAAAAAAAATATTTGATTGAAGATATCTCGACAACCACCTAACTAAATTCAATGAACTTTTTTTTTATTTGAATTATCTAGCTTTATACAATTCTAATTAAAAAAAAAAACCATCTAATTTGTTTGGGTGGTTGTTGAGATATCTTTGATCGAAGTCATGAAAATTTTTTCACAGCCTTTTTTTTTTTTATCGACGTTTGAAATATTTTGAAAATTTGATAGAAGATATCTCGACAATCACCTAACTAAATTCAATGAACTTTTTTATATTTAGATTCTCTACTTTCAGATAATTTTAAACAAAAACTTTTCATCGAATTTTGTTAGGTGGTTGTTGAGATACTTTCGATCAAAGTTTTAAAAAAAAATTTAAAATAAATTCTAAGAAAAATTTTTTATGACTTGTATCTCAACAACCACCCAAGCTTCAAACTATCAAAAGTAGGAGGCCAGAAAAAATTTTCATGACTTTGATCGAAGGTATCTCAACCACCATCCAATCAAATTCGATTAAATTTTTTTTTGTTCGAATTGTCGGGAGCTAAAGTACCCAAATAAAAAAAAAAAAAAAAAAAATCCTTTAATTCATTTATGTAGTTGTCGAGATATATTCGATCAAATTCTTTAAAAAAAGTGATATACATAAGAGATTTATTCGTCTCGGCCAACCGAAATAATTCTGAGACCAATTTAGTTAACCTATTGAACAATTTTAAAATCCCTAATAGAAGATATCGTACTAGAAGATAATACACAATGTTGATATTCATTCATAGTGGCCAATTTATTAATTACATTAATATCTATATAATATTATAATAATAGAAAAAGCTGTGGGACTAGATATACTGTATCTGTAATATTAATAATTAATACTATCATAGTCTCAACTAATTAGTTAACAATTAAAGAATCTGAGAGATAAAATTTTAACATAGGGTATGAATACAAATATGCATGTATATATAATACAACCAAAAAATCTTAAGGCGGATAATGCAGTAACAGACCAAAGAATTATTGCTATATATATGACAGTTCTTGAAGTTTGAGAAAAATGTGTTTCTAAAGTTGTACCAACATAAGAGATTACGCAAAATACTAATAGAGCATTAGAAAAAAGCCATAAAAGTACAAAACATGCTCGAAATACTTTTCGAGATTCTTCAATCATTTTTGCATGGTTAATTCCCTTATCTTCATCTTTATTTGTATTTTTTTGCCCAGAGAAAGAGACTTTAGGATTTTTTTCATCCGATATAACAATCTCATTTAATATATCAACTAGATCAACTTCATTTGCATCCTTGGTTCCCCAACTATAATTTATAAAAAAAAATAAATTATTAATTATTAAAACAGAAAAATAACAAAATTTGTATATCACATTTTTTACCTTATATCATGAACATTGCAGAAAGCATAAATATTTAGGACATTCACGTAAAATGGAATCAGAAAAACATGTTGCACGATACATAGAATCATGTGCACAAAATCAAGCATTATGAGACTTGTAAAAATATACATAATATATGTGGAGGCCAAAGGAAGAACAATGGCCCAAAGATTAGAATGATAAAAAATAGCTTGAATTCCGGAAAGTTTAAAGCTTGGAATTATCTCATATATGAAACCATTAATTGTAAGCCAAGAACCAGCAAACAAAGTATAACCCATAATAATAGCAAAACATGCCATTGAAATTTTGTAAACCCAATTAGAACTAAATGTTTAAAAAGTTCAAAAATTACATTTTAAGCAAATATAAATAAAAAAAAATAAAAAATATTAATAGTTGTCTTTTCATATTTACCTTTGGGGTTTATTGCTCATAGCAAAAACGAACTGTCCAGTGATTAATATAAAATAAATACATCTGGCAACAATAAATATAAGTTCACTT